>VUQI01050499.1:9089-41456 GCA_015106735.1 Paratilapia polleni | reverse complement strand
TAAGAGTACACAGCCAAAAAGCCACTAAATTAATTTGGAGCTCACTTTATTTTTTTTTTTTTTTTTTTTTTTTTTTTTTTTTTTTTTTTTTTTTTACATTATTTTACTCTTTTGTGTATAGAAATAGTATTTTTGCCCATCATAATTATAGCACTGCCTCTATAGTGTTTAGAAACAAAAGGTAGAATGGCTTTTGAATGGATAGCTTTTATTCTTAAAATTTTAAGCATTGCTCTGCCATGAATGTTTTTAAATTGCTTTGGTATTACAACTAAAATAATTTCTCTTTAAATTCTGATTTTTTTTTTTTTCTGAACCTGACTTCAAATGGCTAGCATTTATTTCTTACAGCATTTACAACATATAGTATTGAGCCATAGTTTTATCTGCATCTATAATATAGATGGTATTATTCATTTTTTATGTAATTGCTTCAGGGTAAAGAAAAAGAGAGAAAATAACTCAACTACAGTTTGATTTTTTTCAGGTTTTCATCATTTTACAATATCAAGAAGAGTCATTTTTGCATCAAGTTTGCAATGGCAAACTTGATTGAACCTCTGCCACCAGCTCAACTATTATGCTCCAAAACACCTCTGTTCCTCTACACTTCTTCATTTCTGACATTCCAATTATCTTTACATCAATCATTAAAATCTATTAACATTTCATGTGTTTTTTTATGGATTATCTTAGGCTGCAGTTCCAGTCTTCATGCTGAAAGATTTTTCTGGCAGAATAAAAATTTTACAGCTCATTATAATTGAGTCTGTGTGTCACTATATCATGCAACATCCAAATGGACTCGTATACACTTCCTCTTAATAGTGGTTATAGCCATATGCAGTGTTTTATGATACATAGTTTTAATTAAAATACAAGGTGTTTTTTTTTTCTTTTCAGCCAACTTAGACAAAGTTAGAGATTATTTTAACTGTGGATTTCCTTATAATGGTTGCAGTATTAAATTGTGTATTTCCCTTTTAGATTTGGGTCATCAGAAATACTGCTATTACTACGGATTACTAATTACTACTTACTAACTTGATGTACTATCAAAATGGTTGCCTGTTCCATGATAACTAAGCTGAGTAAATACATTTAATCATGACAACTAAGAGCCAGTGAAGCAACTTTGTTGGTGAGTATTTGCATTTGAGCACCATACATCCTTCACTATTACATCATTTAATACTTGCAGATTATTTGGTTTTATTTCATTGCTGTTGACTCCGGGTATTAATACACACTGATGTAAATTCATTCCAAGATTAATTTGTCCTTATTTTTCATAAAAGTGCTACTATTTGAGTTACTTTTCAGAGAAACTCCATGGTAAGATTCATTACAGCCAGGAAGGAGATCAGTGCTGAATAAGTAGCTCATGGTGGCTTTTAAAGGCCTCCAACTTCCACAACAACAGGAACCTGAAACTCTATACCATATCCATTAAGTGCATAACTTAGCATAGACAACAGTTCCACTGAATGAACTTGATATGATTGTATTTGTCAGCAGAGGATCAGTATCGGGGTTAGACTTGGGTCTAATTTATTGTGTAGTGTAGAATTTTAAGACTTTACCTCAAAAGATTGGTGTTAAAAAGGGGGCAATTTTGTGGCTTTGTGCCTTTAACCAGTAATAGGATTTCACAGATAGAAAGCAAAACTTTAAAAGGTGTAATGGCAGATACAACTTTTTAAAAATATAGATTGTGTAAAAACAATGTTGTTATCCTGAATAACTACATCATTTAAATGCTGCTTATAACAATTTGATTAAAAAAAAGATAATTTCAATGATAATTTCTCCATAATGTGTACTTTTAGCCTTTTTTTTCCAGAATATGTACATACTTTTAGTAGTATGTCATGTCATGCCGATTTTTATTTCTTTAAAGCGAGTTGTTTCACATACTTACTTATTATTTTTTTAATACTGATGTAACGAAACTCTTTTTGTTCTTTGAATTATTTGTTTTTCAACTGATTGCTTGCCATTGCCACCTTGCCTTCCAATAGATATTTTCACACACATACAGTGCTTAACAAATTTATTAAACCACCTATCAAAAAAATGATAAAGACCATCCAGCATCACAAAGTGCTTTAATGCGGACTCTTTCCTTTTCAGTGAGTTCTCGATGTTTTACCATTTTGAACAGGAGTGAGGAATTTCAAACTGAATTCTTGTTCTTATACCCAAATTTCAGCCAACACACTGGACTTTTCTGAGAAGTCAGAAATTAATCAAGCATAACATTCAACCACTTAAATGATTTTTTCTGTTCAGGAGTGCAAGTAAATAACTGTAATTTGGCATCTTAATCAATAAATAATAATGTGCTTTACTATTTTTTTTCAGCTTTTTTTGTAAAACAGTAAATTTGAAAATTCATGGACAACAACAATAATTACATTTTAGCATTAAAAATATCATTTCCATTAAAGAGCTTGCGCATACTGGTGGATTAACCATTACATTTTTGCCAATACTGTTAATTTAGGGCAGCTGTGGCATAAACCTTACATTGGATGGTGGTCTAATACATTTTTTAAACACTGTACCTGTCCTTCACCTCACTGGCTTCTGCTGCTTATGTAATGTATCAGAATTTAAAAGAACAGATTAAGAACTGTTGCATTTCAGTGATACAAATACCTTTAAACTGTTCTGAAAGTAAATTTAATGACAAAAAGAGAATGAGAGAAAAATAATGCACTGTTTTTGTTCTCATGTAAAGAAAAAAGTCTCAGTGCCAGTCAAAGAGATTGATTTCCATGTTCACAGGGGGGTCAACTTTCATATCAACGATGCTGTGATGTGATTTTGATTATGACTGCTTCAGTGCCACCCTACTGAGATGATGTTTTTGGTTGCTGTCTCAGATATTTGAAATTGCTTAAGCAACAAAATGAACTGACAGACAAGCAGACTTCTCGGAGAGCAGACAAAGTAGTAAAACCAGTTCCTTCATTACTTACCTTCAAATTGCAGTTTGTGTAGTAGTCAGAGTTTACAAAACTTCTCGTCGCTGTAGAGCAATTGTCGTGTTTACAGAAATAATGATAGGACAGTGATATTCTCAGTTTTTTCCTTTGTATTGCAACAGAGACTTCTTTCAATGCTGCTGTGAAGACATCCAATTAAAATCAGAAAATATGGCCTCTGAGCTGGAGGTTGCTGCTCCCAGTGGTGTTCCACTAACAATATTTTCATGGACAAATGTCTGTCGATGGAAATAAATATACTTCTCCGTGTGTGTGAGACTCCAAATAATGGCAGGCCTGATTGCAACTTAGTATTTCCCCACTGTTTTGTCGTTGTGTATAGTTTGGCATATTCACAGTAAAATGCAAAACTGTGTTCATATTTTCCTCAGCAGGCTATTCTCAACTTCCGTGTCAAATACCATGGTGTTTGATGCAAATGTGTTTGAAAAATGATTAATTATTTCTGAGGTGATGAAGCTAGTATGAGAATGATTGTTGTCGACACTGAGGTCATTGTGGTCATTGTACATCAATGGAACTATTACAAAGATCACATGTCTAATGATTATGGTTAAATAGAATGGGTGTTCCAACAGTAAACTTCCCAACATTTGGTCTGCCAGTGCTTTACACCTTGTTTGAATTAGTTCAGCTTTGCCTCCATGCCTGTAATTACTGCCCCATCTGAATGAGCTTAGCAAGCTAGTGTGAAGGAGTCCCAGTGGGGCCCAGCATGGGTCCTTTCAGCCCTGCATATTCCAGCCCTGCCATTTCAAAAAAATGTATTACCGCCTTGCAGCTCTGGTAAATGTCATGCCATTCTCCCCTGTGTGGGAGGAATTGCAGTCATGGCGGTGGTCAAAGAACCCCAGTCCTCACAACCAACAGGAGGCCGGGCATTTTGAGAAATGGGAATAGATGAGCAAACAATACATCTTGTTATTTTTTTCTTTACTTATTTGAAAATGGAAGGGGGTGAGAGAGAGAGAGAAAGTGTGAGAAAGCGATATTACAATAAAATGGATCAGATGTAACAATTTGCTGAATTTGTGCTCAGATTAGAGGCAGTAACAATAGTTTGTATATGTGAAATTTCCGTGTTGTTCATGTTGAAGTGCTGTCTCATCGAAATGTAATTTAAATACTGCAGATTTTGATTACATTTGAGAAAGTGTTTTATAGATGTTGCAAGGCTGTGAGGTGGATTCGTGTTCTAAATCCTGTGAGTGGTTTGGTTTTCTTTGATGTTGGATAAAAGATTATCTTTGGTTATATCCTTTCTCATGTTTTATGTCACTGTTGGCAATTTCAGTCTTTTTGTCAATGATGACCAAGAACTTTAAAAACACAGCTGCGGTTCAGTGTCTATGAAAAGGCATATTGATACAAGTGAATATTTGGAAAGAAAGAAAATCCATTGTAACTGAATATTTTGCTGATAGTTTTAGTATGGACATTTTGCAACTTTGTTTTTCATGAAAAACATTTCTCTGTGATGCAAATTCATACCAGGCAGTGTTAATTTCTCTCAAAATGGATTGAGATTGAAGACTATCCTGATTATGTGACAGCTTCCCATTTAAAACACCTATATTTACGAAGATGGAAAACCTTTTCTTTTAATCTTGTTGGGAAAGCTACAGAGAGACACTGTTAGTTTAATGAGAAGATAATCATTATCTTTGAATCCTTTTCTCTTATACATGTGAAATACAAAATACTACAGCAGAACATAAATCCTATTTTTGTTTTTTAGCCCTTCTCTGTCATGTACTCATATTCTCCTGTCTGTCTCTTAGAAGTGGTCAGAATAATTTTCCTGGAGTATTATCATTTTCCTATCTGTTGTTGATCTCCTCATCATCTGTGATTCTTGGCAGCTTGGCAGATTTTTGGGCTTTAGTATGCTTTTTTTAGTAAAGATGTTGGGGGAGAATTTTAACTTGGTATTACTCATCAGGAATTTGTGCATCTTGCTTTGGAGGAACTGAAACATGTCACACATTTCACTTTGTCCAGGTTTTGCTCATACAAACAAATAGACTACAAACTGAATTTAAGCAAAAGTAGTGGTATAATATCAACAATCCATTCAACAGCATGATTTCACTGTACTCAAAGACTTTCATAAATCCTTCATCTTTGTACCTGTCCTTTTACATATAATCATTTCATTTAACTATCACCAAACATTGCGTGAAGAAGTTAGTTGTGCTTATTGTTAAATGTCCCATCAAAGTAGTTTTTAGAGTGGCTGAACTGTGCGGACCTCCAGTAGAAAAATATTATATGTATTCCCCGGTGTGCGGTTGCTCAAGTTTCCTGGCTGTCACTAGATGTCATCACTCACAAAGAGGGTGCTGCACCAAAAACCTCCCTGTGATTGCTTTAGACGGTAGCTCGCCTATAGTTTGCATGGAAGACGTTGGCTTGTCTGCAAACAGTGGCCAACTTCTAGGGGTTTTGAAACTTGAAAAAGTGACGCGAACCGGAAATGGAGACCGTTTGCCTTCATAGTAAAAGTGGTGCCTTACTGCTGAAACCAACACATTTCAGAAGGTGCAGATTTTACTTTGATGGGGAACAGTCTTCTTTGCCGGTTTGCATTGCCCTTTTCACAGTTTCCTTATTGCTCAGTGAGTAATTTGCAAGTTTTTGCAATAATGAGTCAGCAAACACAGGTGACTGTGGCAGTCTGGTAGCAACCAAAGCAAATGCATGGAGGTTTTTGGTGCAGCACCGTATACGTGTTTGTGACCAGTTTCACCTAGCGACTACCAGCAACCACTTGCCAAACAGTCGGGGAACACACAGTTTTCCCTAGCAAGCAGTGGTTGCCAGGGTGTCTCCGACTGGTCTCTAGGCCTGTGTGACTGGGGCCTTATGCATGCTAAACCTCTCCCCGCCCAACACCAACATCCCCAACCCACATCCCCCTCACCATGCTGCTTCATAATCTTGAGTCAAATAAAATTGAGATGCTGCCAAGAAAATTTGCACACATCCTATATCAGATTGATTGACTTTACAATACATACCAAAAAAATACATGTGCAAATATATCACAGACTAAAGCATATAGGAATTAAGACCATGATACTGTACAGTGGTAAGTACCAGAAGACTTATTTCCATAGTGACCAAGATACCAATATTGGTCAAACATCACTGACAATAAAGCTCAAAAATTAATTTGAAATGTGTGGCTCTACATTTGTTCCACTTAGAAAAATAGATCAGAAAGATCAAATGAATCGTCTTTGCAGGCTGAGGCAATTAGGCAAGCAAGGAGGTCTCCCATATGCCAAAGGACTCAGTGTGTATTTTTACTCAAAAGTGAGCATTCATCATATCACAGCTTGGTATCCTAATCAGCTTAAAGAGTCCCTTAGATGATTCTTCTTTAGACATTAATCATAAATGCTTATTACACATGACCTGCTGATACTAGGTTTCTCCATTTATCTTAGCAAGAAAGATCCCCCCTTGTGCGCGGTCAAATACTTACACCTGATCTCTTTGAACCCCAGCAACACTCACAAAACCTGCCACTTCTCTCCCAAAAGGGTGGAAATAACTGTACAATATTTGAAGATTAGGTAATAATACGGCTTTTGTGTTAGGGCTGAGGTTAAATGAGACACACAATACATAATGTATATTAACAAAATGGGGGGGGGGGGGGGGGAGAAAAAAAAAAAAAAAAAAAAAAAAAAATTGTATGATGTCGCATGATGTTGGAGGAGAGACAGCTAGTAAGTTACTGTTGCCACCATGCAAAAGGAAAATGCACATAATTCTTCCCAATGATTGTTGATTCAGGCTATTTATGCTAGTAAATATCAAGTGTTTCTCAGGGTCAAGTTTTATGAAATATAATTCAGATTTAAAAAGCATATCAGTTCAGAAATAATTTAGATTGTTATACAAGTCACACCATTTCCAAATAAATAATCCCATGGATTCCATGAAGGATAAGAATGTAAATAATTCATGTCCTTAATCAAAGTCAGTCCCATTAGGCAGGTAATCAGTTACAAATTCATTCTGCAGCAGGCACAGAGGAAATCCACATGATGGTGGTACGTTCTGCAAGATGCTTTGACTTAGTACCATAGAATACCATAAAAACTGTTCTTGGATTTAAAAAAGTAAAAAGAAAATTTAAAATTTCAAGGTGACAGACCTTTAAAAATGTTTTTTTTATTTTTTTATTTTGACAGTATTTTTTGCTTTGAGTTTCATTATCTTATAAGTTTCACTTGTTCCCAGTTAAAGTTTCATACAGTATCATTATGAGAACTTCTTAATCTTAATCTTAATTTAGTCATATTCAAGTAACTCAAATTTGTATGCTATTTTTACCAAAAAAATCATAGTTCACTAATGAGCTCAGATGCTCCTCGTTTATTTTAATTTTATACATAATAGGGTCACAATAGTTGAGGAGCGGTGTTCCTCAGGATGACTCCTGTGAGCAGTGCTTCACATCAAAAAGGCACAGAAGGTGTTTGAAGTGCATGAGCTGTCTTCACCTTGGTTGTATTGTTTTAATGTTGATCTGGAAGAAGACAGCCTGACTCATCTGAAACACAGCATGGATAAAAAGACAGAAGCACGATTGTGTCACTTTCTTGGGATTTTTTTAACAGTGTTAATGAATAACTGTTTATAAATAACCTAATTTGATTTATAAACTCAAATTCATGATGTTACAATGGGAAAGTGATAAACTAGCCATAGTAGTAGTCGTAGTAGTAGCAGTAGTAATAATAATACACTTATATAATATATATATATATAAAAACAAAAAATTCCCCACTCGCCCTGCGGCCGGTCTTTTTCATCCTTCAAGCTCGGGTCCTCTACCAGAGGCCTGGGAGCTTGAGGGTCCTGCGCAGTATCTTAGCTGTTCCTAGGACTGCGCTCTTCTGGACAGAGATCTCAGATGTCATTCCTGGAATCTGTTGGAGCCACTGTCCCAGTTTGGGGGTCACTGCCCCTGAGTGTTCCGATTACCACGGGGACCACTGTTGCCTTCAGCTTCCACATCTTCTCTAGCTCTTCTCTCAGCCCTTGGTATTTCTCGAGCTTCTCGTGTTCCTTCTTCCTGATGTTGCCATCACTCGGGATTGCAACAGGTCATTGTAATCCAATAATTTTCTAGTGCATTGGAAGCATTTTTAATTTCTCTAGTAAACAGGACAAAGTTTAGATATGACTTGTCAACAGGAGATTTTTCTGGTTCACTGAACTTATAGATTGGAGACTAGCCATGATAGGTACTGCCTTTCTGGACATTGGGAGAAAAGGTGTGACTCTATTCCTGTCTCCACTACAATAATGTAGCCGATAAACCTGCAGATTGACCTTGCATCAATGACGTGATTCTTGACATCATCTTAGGGGTCTCCAGTGTTTCAGTGAAATAGTGGTAGATAAATAATGGACATCCATCCATTTTTTTTAATCGCTTGTCCAGTTCAGGGTTGCTTGGGGCCTGGAACTGATCAAAGCTGTCATAGGGCCAGAGGCGGGGTACATCCTGGACAGGCTGCCAGTCTGTTGCAGGGCTGAAGGGCACACAAAATTTGGGCCATTCGCTCAACCTGGACATGCTGCTTTCTATGTCCAGGTTGAGCGAATGGCCCAAAATTTGTGCTGCATTGGCTGCTGCACTCTGCCTGCACTACATCATTTTTTGCACCCACTCATGTATACTACATGTGCCTGCTCCCTGTCATTATGCATTTTTATTCGTTGCGCGAATGTACGTCGCCGTGGTGTGTGAGGGTTTCAGAGTGCAGCGGTGATGTTGTTGCGTTGTATAAAAAAAGGCCTTTAATATGTAGATACAGATAACCATTCACGCTCACATTCACACCTAGGGCCAATTTATAATCACCGATTACCCTAACATGCATGTTGTTGGACTGTGGGAGGAAGCTAGAATATCTGGAGGAAACCCACTCGGGTGTTTCAGATTCAAACCCAGGTCCTCCTTGCTTGAAGCAACAGTGCTAACCGCTGCACCACTGTGCCACTGAATAATGGACATCCTTCCGCAAATCAGAACTGAATATTCACCCAGACCATGGAACGTCGTAAGTTCTCTGAGCTGCAGATAATAATAAGAAAGTTCATAGGGTTCATTTAGACCCTGTTTCATTAATTGGACAAGTTCAGTTAAGCTTGTCTTTCAGAATGAACTGAAACTGCGTACAGAGACAGAATAATATTGATGTGTTTTTTTTACTACTACTTTGACTTTTTGACCAAAAAAAATTGCAAACTATAAATAATGTAGCATTCTCTCTTACAGATGATAGAAAACCAAATACTCATAATAGATATTACCTTTGTGATAACTGTAATATTTGTGCTAAAACAGAAGTGTGTCTATTTCCTTCTTCTTACTTAGGGAAACACAGACAGCAGCTCATCACAATGTAATGCAGTCTAATATCACTCAACCAGAAGTGCTATAGAGTTTAATCAAAATCTCTCCAACATAACAAAAGCTATACTTTATACTGCAGGGCAATTGTATTGGATTGTTAGATTGCAAGCCATTCCTTTTACTTTTCTTACCCCTGCAATTCAATTATCTCATGTGATTATTGAGATATTCTATGGCCTCTATAATGACACTGTTGGAAAGAAACAGCCAAAGATCCTATTCTTCCACTTAGCTGGCTTGAATTGTCTCCACTTCCAACCTTTAGATCCAACCTACCGTTAAGAGTATGTCTGCTTTAGAGGCTTGTATACAGGAAGGGTGAAACAAAGGTTGTGGAAGCTCTTCAATATTTTACAGGGGAACCCCTCCCTTGCCATAATTAGATAGATTACCTGTTAGCCATGCTTCTGTGTGCAGAAATGTTTTAAACTACTTTATCCTCCAGGCAAATGGAAAGGAAAGTCAAAAGGAATTACACGCTGTCCGGGCAACAGTGACTGTGCTATTAATGGCCACAGCCAAAGTGAAAGGAAAAAATAAAAAGAAGGCAGAGTAATTTTCTCATGTTGAGTAGTGATTAATTTTTTACTGCTCTAGAGTACAAAAGGTTTGGTTAAAAATTTAAAGGCCTTGTGGCTGACAGTGGCAATCACATGTCAGGATAGTTCAGTCACTTCTTTACGGGCTGTTTGTGTAGCCTTTCTGTTCTTCACATGAATTTAACAAATAATAATTATTACTTACAATTGTAATACAGTTCAAGACAGTGTTAAATAAAATGAAAAATTCAATGCAAAAACAACCAGGTTTTTGTATATTTAGCTACGGCTCAGATAGACAGTTCTATCAGTAATCTTTATATCATAACTAAAATGTAACCACCCAATCCAGTGTGCTGCCATTTTAAGTAAATGCTTTCAATTCTATTTTGCTTCAGTACACACATTTCAAAGTACTTTTCTACATTAATAAAATTATGTCAGTGATTTACTTACATATGAGGAAAAGAAATTATCTTCAATCACAAGAACAGCATTTAATCTGGCAAGTGATGGTATGGCTCCCACAAAGGCCATACAAGAGCAATTGTGGCAAGTTTTGTAAAATTCCCGCCAAGTACCTTGAAAAACTGGTTGATCAGCCAACTTACAAAAGTCTGATATGCAAATATAAATATATGCATAGTTGAGATGTAAAAACTGTAAAGGATAGGAGTTGTACTGTGACATTCTTAGTCAAGAATCTTACATGCACACATAGGCAATGTATAAGCACATGTATTTAGTGTAACCAATAAATGTTTTTGTACTTACAACCCTCTTTCTGAATCATTCATTAAAAAAATGACAGTGATGTACATAAATGATTGTAACAAAAAGGTAAAAAAACACAGCATTCTTAATATTCAGTTGATTTCCTTTAATTAATATTAATATTTAGGTTTATAATTTAATGTAAATTTTGTAATCTAACCTCAGGTTTTATGACCACCATCTTTCAGAAATTTCTTCCTTCCATAAAAGTTCACCTTCTGTAAAACACTCCACAAACACATATTAATTTGTTGCATTGTATGAAGTGAAAACTTTTTTTTTTCTTTTTTCATGCAGCACTGGAGTAATTAATCGTTTCCTACTTTTCCAATATGATCACTTATGCTATATTTAAACCTGGTACAGTCTGTATGGTATTTCCCCTGTGGACAGCAGGACCATCTGTGTTGTCATTTTTTTACTGATGACACCAGTGCTTCAGTTGCACAATGTTTCTAAACCTGGCCCAAACTAGATGCAGTTGCCTAGCTTGTCTATTGTCTTGCTTCCATTTTAAAGATTCTGGTAGTTCTCACAGCTGAGCACTCACACTACTTCCTCTCTGTAACAAGTAACTTAGTGTCAGTGGTGTTGTAAAACATGAAGCTGTGTGGTTGCATGTTTCATAGCAAATCCTTGTAGATGGGTTTTGAAGGTAAAGAATATGTATATACAATGAAATATAGGAAAAATCCTGGAGGACAACTAGCTGCAGTCTTTAGGAGAAGTCCCAATTACGAGGCTATTTATTTGCTAAAAATACTATATTTATGTGCCTAGCCAGAGTCTTATTTTGTACCTGTTTTAAGGCAGGACTCAAGAACTGTTTGCTTTCCTACAAGATGAGTCTGTAATCACTGACAAAGGTGCCTCAGCTAACTTTTTGAAACAGCTTTTCCATATTTTGGGTCTGTTTAAAGTGTTGTCTTGATGCATGCTCAATCATCCAGGTAAGGAAATCCCAGAAGGTTGATTCTGTTCATCTGGACGTAGCGTTTTCTGTGAGAGAAACTTTCTTCACTCATCCGAGTGACTTCCTCAGTCATCCTCAGTCTCCTCTGAGTGACGAAATGTTTCTCTCACAGAAAACGCTACATCCAGATGAACAGAATCAACCTTCTGGGATGTTTAAAGTGTTGTTTTCAAGTTCGTCTGTCTAAAAAAAATATGTCCTGTGTGATTTAGATCAGATCATTAAAAAAAATTGATTGAGAACATTTGCATTAGCACTTGTATGTCATCATATGGCCATGTCCCTTCATACAGTACAACATAATTTAGTCTTAATCTACAGTACTGTCAGCTTTCTGCAATGGCAAATTAACTCTTGCCAATCAGAGTTATTATAGATAAGACTAAGATGCTTGAATCACCAAGCAGTAGTTTCTGTCATCTTTATCATGCACTGACACCAGCCCTCGGGTGCTTTGATTGTATTTTAAGTATGAGTGCAATTCTGATGCAATATTTCAATTTGAAGAGCGCAATAAAAGCCTTATGAAAAACAAATGCATCAGTGCATATTGTGCTGCCTGAATGGCAGCTGCACTCCTCCACATTTGGTCCATCGGCATGCAAAGCATTGGACAAGAAGCTCTAGAAGCACAAGTCTTATGGGAGTCCACCACAGAGGGGTTGAGGACATGCAAGTACCTTTCTCACATTTTAACTAAAACATTCCTTTTCTCAAAGCACAGAAAGAAAGGGAATTGCGTAAAGAGATGTAAGATCTAAAGAAAGCCAACAAGATATGCAATGTCACTGCCAGGCTATCAGATTTTTTCTTTTAATCAGATGCCCATATCATAATGTCCACATGCATTTGCCTGTTCATTTGCAGTGGTCTGGGCAGAACCTCTGACATACTGAAAGCTCTCACTCTCTCCCTGCTGTGAGTCTCTGCAGATCATCTTTGATTGACCCAATTAGGGAAGTCCACCGGGTGATGCTTGCTGCTTATTAGTGTTTCACATTGGCTTAATCATTGGATGCAGTACGTGAATGAGGTGCAGAGCAACCTGGAAGAAGGCTGACACAGGCCTGCTTTCAAGTGCAAATCAAACCAAAGGATTGTAACCTGTGGCAACTTCACCAGCCGGTTGTCCATAAGAACAAGTCTTTAGTAGGTCACTGGTTTGGAGAAATATTTGAGAAACTTTAATAAGTGCAGTAGTGCAGTAGGGCTTTTGCTCGTCTGTCATTATAGTAATTTATATATATATACAGATCAGTTTCTCCCCAGTGTATTTCAAATGCGGAGCATTTGTGACATTCTTTCGAGACATAATGAAGCAATATTTTATGAGATGAGCTGTAGAGAGGTGGGATGTTAAAGAAGTGAGCAGCAGAGCATTGTGCTACAGATGCAGGTGAACTCCCCTGTGTGACGGATGGAGGGGAAAAGGTAATTTGTGAAGAGACCTACCTGCCAAGATGATGAAGAGTTCTCCTTTGTTGATTTTCCCAAAAGTGTCTCCCAGTCAGGAGTCATAAGAGAGCAGAGCTTACAGTGACACCTTGACTGGCATTTAGGGAGGGCTAGTCCTTTCTTGAAGCTTTGTGTGTGCATTTAAAATAAAGAATATCATTATGTTTTGATAGAAATTCTCTGTCATTTGCAGAGGTAATTCTTCTTCTCAGTGTGACATTGTTGCCTTTGGGCTTACTGTATGACAGTATTTGTAAATAGATTAAACTTTCCTTAAGGAATGCACTAGGCATTCAGTAACCTAGACAATAGTTCCTAATTTGGTAAGGAAGATACAAGGTGTTCATGCTGCTTGTTGTTTAAACCATGTAGAGTGATTAATGTCTGGAACTTTAACCTAGAGGTTTGAATATTGTAATGATCATTATATAAACAGTCATTATCATAAACTCTGTATAATAAAGATGTATTTTAGAAAGTTACATGCAGTCATTCTCTTCTCCAAAGTGTCCAAAGACACTTTCTCAGGTATATGGACAGAAGGATAAAAATAATTTCAGCCTGTGTTTTAAAATTCTCTTTTGACCATTCAACTTTTTCATTGCAGTTTGTGGAATAATCTTTTCTCTGGTTGCATCAGGGTGTGACTCACAGATAGTTTGAGGCTTTGTCTAAAATTCAAAGGTATTTTGGCCCCTGCATGTTTGTCTTATTGAACTCAGTAAGGTGTTTACTAAGCTGATGCATCATTGCCATTGCCCATGGCATTTTTATGTGAGGAAAAGAGGGCTAAGACTTTTCAGAAATATGTGTGTGGTACCAAAGAGCCTACAGAAGTTCCTGTACTGTACATATTATGTGGACACTTTTGTGTTAGTAACATCTCACTGCGAAGTCCTTGCAAGTGTGATTATCTTTTATAGTCATCATATCTTCATGTTTCTGAAGAAAGATGAAGCAGGTTTACACTTTTATATTTATTGGAATTGCAATAAAGTAGATTATTTAGGTCACTGCCATCTGCTATTCTTTAACCATTTTTGAAATCCTTGCTTGCATATTTATTGAAGCATAAAGTATTCAAAGCTGAGCTGTTTGCTGTTTGATTTTGAGTTGATGAAGTGACTTGGAACAGAAATGCCATAATTTCAGTTGCAGCGGTGTCACATTTGGTGATGGGTACTTGTACAGAAGTTCTTGAATACTACTCACACAGATAGCTGTAGACAGGTGTTGTTTTAACAAACAGCATGCACCTAAGCACATCCCTTAAGTGAGATGCAGTCAGGAACACATCAGGATCCCCATCTGTCATAAAGAGATGGAGGCTGGCCCAGAGGAACTCACACAAGTAGACTCAGTAAAATCAATAATAGTACTGCATATGTAATGTGCTGTCAATCTTCATGATGGTGCAACATCCTCATTTGTTCCTAATCAAATCTAATTAGAAGTTGTAAAGGCTTTATGACACACATCCTTTGAGCAAACTGTCCAGACCTGTAGTAAAGTTAAAAGTGCCTTTACCAATCTCAGACAAATACTCTACAGCTATGGTGTATGTTTTTTTTTTTCATTACAGCTCTATCTTTCTGAAAGAACTGGTGAAGGATCATTCATTCTATTCAGTGAAGGACAAGTTAAAGCTGCCATCTGATCTGTACAGTAGCTATTGTGCATTTCTGTGCTGTCTGCTGTAATTGCAAACTTGACAATTATTCTTTTGATTAATTAAGAATTTTCCATGAAAACTAGTTATTGTATGTTGTGAATAGAAACTACAACTTTATATTTTCTATATGTGAATACAAGCGTGATTTGTAAAGGATCATATCAAGGCCTTGTTGTGAAATAAACTTTAGTACTGTAGTGCATTAAAAGTCAAGAATGTTTTAAACAAACATGTAAATGTTAGAATAACCAAAATATTTTAACATTAACATTTTCCAACAACATTTAGGTTTAATTTTTGTTTATGCTGCTCTGTTTTGAGTTCAGACATGCTGTAATGTTCACTATACACCCCATTGTACACCCACTTTTATTATGCTTACTAAAGCACATTGCTTCTACTGCAACACTGTATAGATATTTAAAAAAAGACACAACTTTAAACTTTATAGGTTGAGTAACTTTCTTAAGCTGTAAAGCAGGAAGAGTAATTCATCCATGTGAAATTCTTGAAGTAATATTTAGTTTATCTGGACTATTTCAGGTTTATTTGTACTTTCCATGAAATATAAAAACAAACAAAAAAAGAAGGAAAAAAACCAAATTTGCTCTATTTGGTACCCATAATACTGTCTGTCAGAGGAGTGACACCCTCTCACAGTTGTCACAAGTGCTCTGTCTCGTGTCTCCCCTTGGACTGCATTAGTGTCAGCATGTACTCTGCTCTACTCATTGTTTGTAATCATTTCTTTGTCTCTTGTGCCCTGACACACACCTCACTGCATGCAACTTCCGCAGTCCCACCGGTCCCCCACCACCAAATCTCTTGCCGTCCCCTGCGCCACTGAACTGCGCTCGCCTCACACCTAAAGGGATTGCTGTCACGTTGAAAAGGCCAGGCTTTCTATGCCTGACAACTTGCATATTTGTACACCATGATGCAAATGTTTCCCCACTGATATTGTTTTGTCACTTAATGGTGACCCCCACTAGTGCGCCATTAAGAACTAGGCATTCCACAGTCGTGCAGAACCAAGGCATTTCTGCAAACTCGTCCCCATAGGACATTTTCAATACTTGTCCTTCTAGTTATCTGTGTGCTATTGTATGCTGCACAAACCCATTTTCTGCTTTATTCGTCCCCTGCTGAAAGATTTTGCTGGGAACCCATGGGGGGTGACAAGAGCCCTTCAACACTTTCTCACTGAAAACTTTCTGCTATTGTCTGCGGTCTTATTTCTGTGTTAAGATGACACCTGGGAATAATCCCGGGGGGGTTTACATAAATGGAATTCAAATTAACTGGATTAAATGCTATAATCATAACAGGCATAATAACTATTACAACTTTGGATATGTTTTGATTAGGTGTCTCATTTCATTTTCTCTTGTTTTTGTGTTATGTTCAGATCTGGATAAATGAAAATGTTTTGGAATAAAGCATTAAATGGAAACAGTTCTTATATGATGCCCTAAATTACACTGCACACACACTAAATGGGAGTGGGACTACTTGTGTATAACCTCTTTTTTTTATGAATTTAGATACTTAATAAAATAGATATGATAGAAAAAAACATCAGCAAAAGCTCATATTATATTTGAAAGGATTTGCATTGACTATAAACTGTAATGGATAATGCGTTCTACTTTCTAGTGCTGTGTGCAACATATGGAACCATATGGTGCTATATTCTTTTGCTGCCACTTAAGGAATTAGCCTGTCTCCATGCACATAGTTTACCTTGTTACCTGTCACCACCTCTGCTTTGATAAACTTAGCGTCAGCAATCACTGTCATTAGTCACATGGTTAGGAATAAACTCCAGCCTTTCACTGCTCTTAGTGGTGTGCAGGCATAGCTGTCACAAAATCACTGCCCAACATTTTTTGTAATTTAGCTTCCTGACTATTGACATCAACAGTAGAGACATTGTATTGTGAACTGTTATCTATGAAAATACACGTTTGAGAAGGTTGAATCATCCTTGAAAGTTAATAACTGTTATTGCAGTGTCTAAAGCAGTGTGTTTTTACATAATGTAGCGATCAGTTTTTTCACAACTTTTTTTTGTAAACCGATATCAAGTTGAGATCAATTGTGGACAACTGGAAAGCAAGGATTTCTTGCCATCTTCTGAAACATTTACCAGAGGTCAGAAAGATTAATTGAATATATTCTACTTTTCCATATGAGTGCTCTACAACCGTGAGAGAGGCCTTGTCTCAATTTTATGCAAAATTTGAGGATGTGTCGAGGGGATTTAAAAAAAAAAAGAAAAAGAATGTTCTCTGTTGAAACTTTGCTGCTTTCAAGGACGTGCCATGCATAAAGCTTAAATACCTGGGGGAATACGTTTTTTTTCCTGCTTAATTGTACATCTTTTACAGTATATAGAATGAAGTGCATCCTCTTTCCTCCCTTTTTTTTAATTAATTGTGAAGACTATGATACTTGCATACTTATGTGGACGCAGTTTCTAAATAGGTACAGGGGAGCAGAGGAGCCATATGGTGTTGTTTGACATGAAGAAATTAGGCCACCAATGCTGTCTGTTCATTGTCACCAACTTGGCCACCTGCTTTGCTTCCGCAGTGGGTGAACTAGTGTAGACGCCCTCCCACTGCCTCCCCAGTCTAACTTGTTATATCTGTATAAAGCAAGCCTTAACAGAAAACCAGACTATTCAGGAGCAAGTCAAATTTAGACACAAATTAGCTAGAAAGGCCAGTGGAGGTTGTCTGGCTTTACTCTAGAGAGTTTGGTATTTTGTCTAATATTAAAAGTAAACAGATACGTTTGTTTGCGGCTTAAGTGTGATGATACAGATGGTTAGATTGGCCCCTGCCATATCCTCTTAGGTTGTGTCCTTGACGTAGCAATTCTGGATGGCAGTGCCAAAGCCCACACACTGAGTGGCCTTACTTTTAAAATGGTGTCCAACCAGTATTTTTTTTCACCGTGGCCAGTGTACTGTAAGCACGGCATTTTTCTTTGAGCCTTCCTCTGAAACAGATACGCATGCATTCATTTCAACCGACCTTCCAAGGCATTCTCACTCTAAGGCCACCTTGTTACTGTTTGTTTGCATTGTAGTCACTTACTTGAATATACTGAGCCGTGATATGCTGGTGGGAAACCATATGGTGGGACTAAAGCTCAGACTTTCAGTCAGCAGACACTTACTTAGGTCGCATTACAAGCTGCCCTTACCACTCAGAATAGAGCAGAGAACAACCTCTGGGGATAGACTACACACTCTTCCTGAGGCACTTAATTTTTTTTGGTGTCTGAATTAATTTTTCATCATTGTGCTCTAGACTCAGCAAGGCTCCATGGTTTCACTGATCTACAGTGGAGTGAACTGTCATATCCTTTTGGCAACAACTCACAGGCTACACGCAGCTACTATGTTTGTGGCTTTGGTACGATGACACAGATAGTTATTTAGATTGTCCTCTGTCGTATCAGCTTAGAATGTGTCCTTGACTTTTGAATGCTGGGATGGAGTGCCAGAGCCCACACAACACCGGGCAACTTTACTTTCAAACTCCTTCCAGCTAATTGTTAACTATTTGCTGTCAATACTGAGGTCCATTTCATTTTACTGGTAAGTTTTATATTGAAAATTTACCAGGCACTGCAAAGTGAATGTATTTACTAATTTTCAGCACATTATCAATACTGCCTCTGATTGTATTTTCAGATTTTTATGTGAAAAGCCTTGAGTGCCTGAATATCCATAATCTTCTTTGTATCAAAGAAGATAACCAAGGTTAAATACATCACATAGTTGTGTCCTCTAAAAACCCTGTAAAATATTATTTCTATGATCTACCACAAAGCTCTGATAACCCTTCCCATAAACCTTTGCTGTAGACAGGTGATGAGTATTGGCACATGTCTCAGCCTTTGGATATGAAGAGTTAAAAGGTCTCCTCAGTTGATTTGGCCCCATCAACAAGTCTTCCAGGCCTTTGCTTGAACCTTGAATGTGCCGGATTCCGCCCTCGTTCTGGTTTTGCAGGGAGGTTTTTACTCACTGCGGCCCCACAGAGCCTGAGGAAGGATTAAAGATTGATGAGAGCTCTCAGAATCAGTTTATTGCTCCAGAGATCCTCGCTTGTGTTATGAGTGGGAAGATTGTGTTGCTGTTTTGCCTCATAGAAGTTCATGAGGCTGGCACAGCAAAGGAGTGTTTGACAATCAAGGTTAGATTGTTTTTCTTTTTTTTCTCTCTATCTCTTTCTCTCTCTCTCTTTTGGCACAGTAGATAGCCCTTGGATTGCTAGAGAACTGAGAGTAGCCAACAGTACAGTACATTCTGGTGTGAAATGTGATGAAATGCTTGTGCTATCAGGAAGAGAAGCTTTCATATTCCCACAGACTCATACATTTTCCCCGACTTCAAAGTCGATAAGGGTTACACTCACTCACTATTGCAGATAATACCTGGACCGTCCTGAATAAATTCTCACTCAGGCCTTTTTTGCTGCACTACATCTGTCTGAAAAGAACACGAACTGAGTCAGTTCAGCTTTAGTAAAAGAATATAATACTTTTCAATACGGTTGAATTCGTAGGTACTTACTGTATGTTTAGACCCTGTGTTGTTTATGATCCCATGTAAAAACATGCAATGCATACAGAAGTTAGTGAGCCAATATGAAAGGGAAAAAGAAGTTCTCTCTTTGAACACCAGAAATTGAACATACTGACCTCTCAGACCACAGTCACATAAAAAAAAACTAAACAAATAAAAAAACAATGTATGTTAATTAAGGAGATAGAGAGATCTCAGTTTTCATTACATGATTACTGTAAGTAAGAAAATCTAAATCTAGAATCTAGAAATTAAAAACTTTAAATTAGAGCATAAGGGTTTCACTGAGGTCTTTTGGTGTCCACTGTCTAATTACTTTTTCATGTACCTCTCTACCCTGATACATTTTGAATATTAACACAAAATCTCATCTCTCCGTAACTTCAAAATTAAATATCTCTGCAAAATCTTATATCTGTCAAGCCTTAATGGACACATTTGTAGCAGACCTAAAGCAATGATAGAAATCTCTGTGGGGGAAAATAACAGACTGTATTACAACACGTTAATTTTTTGGTGTTGAGTTTAATTTTTCATCCATGTGCTATAGACTCAGCACGGCTCCTTGGTTTCACTGATGAACAATGGAGCAAACTGTCATCTCCATTTGGCAACTACTCACAAGCTACACCCGGCTGCACCCCACGGCACAGGGTGTAAGGGGGAAGGGGACCTGCTAACAACACAGGGGTTTATTACCTGGGAAATTAATGGTCTGAGAGACTAAGATGTAATGGCTGAACCATCTGCAAGAAATCATCCTAGAAAGGACCTATCCCCTTTACTATCTGTATCTGTCTATTCAGCCATAATGCTCCAGGAGCATAAATCAGTGAGCTAATTCATACTGTTAAGGTGAAGACACCACAGTTAGCACACACAACCTTTTGATTGATTAGCTCCATTTAGAGTTAAAGACCACAGATATTTTTTTCCTTCTAATTTATAAATAACTTACAGAATTATTTGTTCCAAAAATATATGAGTGCTTTTTTTTTTTATTTTGCATGATTGTTTTCCCAGCGTTTTGTCATATTACGTTCTGACCTCTTGCAAATATGCTGGATGGTGTGAGTTACTGGGTGAAAATTGGAGCTCAGTGGAGTAGTTGATGTCATTACTGGTGTAGGCCTGGTTTCTATGGAATGGTAGAGCTGGGCCATACATGATTGGCTAACAGGGTATTGAACAGAGCCAATAGAATTGTTAGGTTTCATGTGTGGAGCACACACACTCACCAATAGTGAGTGAAGAGGCACCCCCTGTTGCATGGTTGTAGAATTTGCTCTCATGGCTCCATCCTCCACCCTGCTGGGGCTCACTAGTCCATAGTTTTTAGAGATTATAACCTACAGTAACGGACCAAGAGGCCTCAGCAGTATTCTACTTTGACAGCAGATTTACTCCATAAACCCTGAGGATGCTGTAGCTGGATTTTGTTGCACTGCTACTGTATGTTCATGGTCTGTTCTATAGTCTAGGCATTGTGAATTTACAGTGCAGAGAACGGACTTGATGAAAATCGGGCATTTTACCATGACTGCAAAAAAAAAAAAAAAAACTTGCCTTTCTCAGTAAAATTTGATCGGATTATGCAGATGATCACACTATGGGGAGCCTGGCACCAAACTTTCTCCAACTCCAACTCAATTAATTGCCATGAGAGTCCACACTGTATTTGCAGAATTTGAAAGCTAATAATTCAGTCTTTAGAAGGTCATTTTGCAGTAGATTAAATAATATGTTATTAATTAGATGTGAGGTCTATTATTGCCTATTAACAATTCAAACGTGGTAATGGATCATTTGCTAACTTGCGAACAGAGGGAATGAAATGAGTTGTTCAGATTTATACAAAAACTGCTTTCAGTGGTCATAACTTTTTAATCAATATCTTCAGCAGCATTTTTTTTTGTTTGTCAGACAAAAAAATGGGAAAAAAAGAAAGAAAGAAAGAAACAGGCCTACCTTCAGCTCCTGTCGAGTTGGCAAAAATCACTTGTACAGCACAAATTCTCTTCAGCTGCTAATTATATCCACCAGACCATCCACACCCTGTTTTTAGTGAAACTGTGTTGTATCTGCTGTTTGTCTCATGTCTGGTGAACACATCCTCACCTAGAAATTCTCATCTCTTTAATTGAGCTGTTAGCCAGACTGCCATTCAGCCCCATATACTACACACATCCCCTCAGCTGACAGGATGCAGAACCAGGAGGTTCCTCATATGAAAAGCTCTGACCTTTCTTTTGTGGTGCAATCAAATGGGGCTGCCTTGGTCCTTGGCTCTGAATAATTAATTCCTCCCCTCAGTAGGAGTGTTTGCTAAACAGTGGGGTCCTCGGCAGTTCACTTTTTCTGCACCACTGCCACTGCACCCTAGGGGAGAGACGAGTGTATGCTTTAGTCAGACTTAAGATGTGCCTTTCAGAGAAAAGAGAGACAGTCAGGAGATATTGGAAAGCCTCTCTTTTCCTTTTTTCTTCACATAGGAAAAAAAAACAAACAAACAACTTGATACAAAAGGAACCAGTGAGCAAACTTTGCATCATTCTTTGCCACATTTTGTGCCACTTCAAACAGTGGCATCATTTGTTGTCAAAATTAGTTCAAAATAGGCCTCATTACACTTTAAAAAAAAAAGCGGAAATCCTTTTTATATCAGGGCATGTGCGCATATGCAGTAAATTTCTCTGAAATGCTGGTTTATTTGCCACTAACACATTCAGGACAAGAGGTTAATTTAGCTTTAGAACCCTAATGTAACGGTCAGCCCAGGAGTGGATTGGTTTGCCTAATATCATGCCCCCTGCTGCATTTGCCTCGTAACAGCGTCATCTCCACCCCAGTACACACTCTTTCATCATCCACAGAGGAATAATATATTGTAGGGTGATGCTCCTGAGCCATCCTCCACTGGCAGTGTGTGACAGGCACTTTGATCTCACTGTGAGAGGCTGAAGCTCCAGGAGAAATTATCAATGAGATGGGGAATGGGAGAGACAGGAAAAGAGAGGCGGCAGGAGTGGTCTGTGGTGTGCAGTGCTATGTGTGTGTGTTGGGCTTGTGTGTTTAAAAATAGTCAATCCAATTAGAATGTGAAATTTATAATTTAGAGCCCACAGCTTATGAATCTGTAAAATGAAAAAAAGTATCACAACATTAATGAAAAAATTATTTGCTCTTAAAGTATAAACATACAATAGAAGTTGCCTTTTGTGGCATCTTAATTTTAAAATGTCATGCTCCTGGCACCCTACAATCACATAGTTTAGCATATTGCAAGAGGGCAGTACAGGACTTTATTATAGGAGGCATAAACCTCTGCTAAACTTCAATGAAAGTGTCATCTAAGCCTAACCCTGTGATGACGCATTAGCAGTGATTCAGCTCCACACTGGGTCTGCATAAAAGCCACTTCATCTGTGGTAGTAAATAACAATCTAACCTACTTTTCACTAGCAAATATCAGATGATCAAACACATTTACTGAGCAACAGTGTATTTGTCACCATAGAGTGGTGAAATGATGATGAAAATCTTGTTTATTTATTCATAAAAATAGAGCTTTTTTTTTGTCTTTGAGAAGCTCATTTTTACAAATAAAAGTACATCTTTAACAGCATATTTAAAGGAGTCTTCACATTGTACTTTTTCTCTCAGGAATGACAAATAGTCGTAATACAAATCATCATTATTGAACAGTGCGTTAAACATGAGATTTCACATTGAATATAACACTCAAAAAATATGTAGTTGAATGTAAATGTCTATTCTGGGCCTTGTAAATAAGGAATATGAAAAAAAAAAAAAAAACTCTGGAAAATGTTTTTTTGCATTTGTCAAGCCATATTCATGTCACTTGCTCTACAGTAAAACGAACATTTACATGAATATATCAAGCTGAATGAAGGAGTTCCTCCCGTAAATGCTAAATGACTTCAAACTGATTTTGATTGACCTCTTTGTAATTTTTGAAAAATGTAAAATCAACTAAAACTATAAATCAAAAGCATGCCTAAAGACAGATGAAGCAATAAAAATATAATTTTATAAGACCTGAAGAAAAAATTCTGGGGAAAAAAAAACAGATCAAAGCAAAACTATGAAGTATAAAGCAATATACATCCTTTTGTAAAACTAGGGGAAAACACTAGTTGGCACATCTGCATATGAAAAATTGCAGTGTAATGAAGACATATTAGCCCATAGAAATGTTATTATGGGTGTAGGGAGGGGATTGTTTTTTCACTGGGAGATCAGAGATGGTGCTGTCCTCAGAGTTGCTTTTAGTCCTGATCTCATCTGTTTGGCATGAAGGGGGAGCTGTGGCTCCTCCTGTCTGACCAAGGTTAAAGCTCCGGGCTTCACTGTGTGCCTAGCACATTTTCTCACACTTTTCTGGCTGCGCTGTGCCACATTGATTTAAATGTATCTGTTGAGGGGAAAATAATCAATGCAAATTCCCTGGCAGTGCAGCCAACAAATAAGACATGTCTGATTCATCAAGCGGACATTGCTATAAAGACCACTCTTTCTCTTTTGTCCCACTTCTCCCTCTCTCTTTCTCTCTATTTTTCTCTTTCTCTCTTCTCTCTCACCTCTGGGCCACTCCACCCTGTTTTTTACTCTGTTCACCTTTCTCTGTCTATAAACTCTTAGCCTGAATTAGTGGAGGGAGCTTTATGTTCATATATATACTTATGGAATTTCATCATAGCCATTTAATAAAGGTAGGTGCTAATATAATTATATTTAAAGTAGCAGTTTTATTTGTTATTATTGTTCTTATTTTGCATGAAACTATTTGAGAAAAAAATTCTGTGCAGCCATTCTGTGATCTTTATCTTATCTGTGGAAATGTTATAATAATTTTGTTCTAAATGTATAGAAGTAATGTATAAAATTTGTATTTATGTCCAGAGTTTTAAAAGATAATGATGCAATTATTTATTTAATTATATATACATTTATATAATTGTATCGTTCATCTAAAAGATTTGTTTAAAAATGCCCATAGTTCTTAACATATTACAATGAAAGTAAATCAAGATGTTTAGGAGGAAGAAAGTTTCACCTGACACCTAACCTTAACATTGTGTTTTGCTCCAGCTTGAACTTGGTCAAATAGTCTGGCTTATAACAAGGGCAGAGTGTAGTCTGTTTATGTAAATTCACTACATGTGTGAGAGAAATAAAGGCAGGGGCTATTTGGAAATTCCTGTGTGATGAAAGGGAAAGAATATCCCCCAAAAAATGATTAATGTGGTGTTCAGGTACACAGAAGATTGAGTGATCCTGTCATCATGCCATATGGTACCAATTTATTCCAGCAAGCATAAGGCAAACGCAGTGGAGGAGCTCTCACGACTGTGCTTCCAACACTTCTCAAAATGAGGGGAAAAAAAAGAAATAGAAATACACACACACACACACACACACACATATATATATATATACATACATATATATATATATATATATATATATATTAGTTGAAATAATTTTTTTGGTTTATGCATTCAAAATAATATTAGCGTTATTGCGATACAGATTACTTTACATAAAATGTAGTGTAGGACTTAGAAAACCTCATCTCGTAGCTTCCTGCTGGTCCTCATCAAAGTGTTGCATCATGTGAAAGTTGCCTAAATTTTGAGAAAAAAAAAAAGTGGTCTGTTTTCAAACTGAGTACAGTGGTTCCTCAAATCTGGTCCTGCAGAGGTGTTATAGTGAAACCATTTTTATTTTGAGAGAATCTCCAGGTTTATTTGGGTATAAGTTCACTTTAAAAATATATCCAGGTAGAGACAGAACTTTACTTTGGATCTGACAAACTTGTCAAATCAGGCTGAGGGCTATAATTTGACACGGTTGTTCATCCTTTTGCACTTGAATAGGATCATTTCCCAGAAACAGATATTCTGAAGTGCAGAACACTGTGTATCTCATTGACCTAAACATGAAACATTTTAAATACAGTAATTCTATTTCCACAATATTAATATTAGAAGAGTATTAAGCTTGCTGCCAAAGGGAAGCTATTTTACTTCTTAAAATGATCAGAATACACAACTGTGTTTTTATTTATTATGTACCGTACTAAATATGATGCTAATTTTAAGCTAGTCATTTTCTAAAATAAACTATCCTGTGATACGTGACTATCACAGTGGGTATTTTTTTTACTAGGCAGCCTATGCAGTGCTTGACATTTTGTGACGTTGCTAAGATGCACAGTGTGCGGCGACTTCAAATCATATGACCTCAGTATCTCCTTCTAATGCTGCTCAAACATGACTTTCAACTCTCTAATCTCCTATCTCGAGTCATAAGCGGAAATGAGAGTTTTTTGAAAATGCAGATGGCCATTGGCACAGGGGAAACAGGTCAGGGAGCTGGACTCCTACCACTTTTCTTTTTCACTACCTTGTTATTTGTCGCCTCACCCCTGCAGGGCATGCTGACAGGAACTGATAAACCTTTTTATGGGCTGAACTGAATTGGCTCCTATTATCCAAGGTGTGGAGCTGCTCAATGGTGGAAATAAAAGACTTTATCCACTGCCCATCTGCCCACCAGTCACTCTCTGCCCAGTTTTCAGGATTCCATGAAGCTGTGTCCAATTTGTACTTGTAATAGTTGTATATAGCTAGGTCGGGAAAAACAACGTTAACGTCTTGTGAGAGAAATTTGTTTTTTGCCAAATGCTTCATTTGAATACTGGCCTAATAGCTTTTGCCATGAAAAACAAATTGCAGACATAAAAATGTTTTTAATATATGGGTGTAACTGCAGTTTTATTATATGGGTGTATATTTGGACATAGCTCTTAACAATGTAAAGAGAAAAGGGATTTGCTTATAATGGTGCAGAGCCAAATCTTTAATGTTTAACATCTAATCAAGGAAGTAAGACCAAGGAAGTCTTTGAAAAGTCACTCTTTTGGCTTTTGGTCTTTTAAAAGGCTCATCTGTGATTCCACCGGCATCATAATACTGTAACACAGTTTTTCTGAATGATATTGTGGTTGTGAACTTCTTTTTATACTAATGGTGGAGAAAAAGTGACTAAAAATGTGCTTAAATATGGTAGATATGAAAAGTCAGATGAGCAACAACACATGAAATATTACGCTGCCATTATTTATGTAACAAAAATTAAGCCAAAATGCAGAAGCAGTGTGAGAAAAACTAAATATACCCTTACTGCTTCCATAGGAATTAAGAGAGTAAGTAGCAGGCAGATGCTGCTAATCAAATGCACTTGATTAATCGATCATCAGAAAGTGTGAGCACCTCTATAAAAGCAGACATTTTGGCAGCTTGCTGGTCTGGGGTATTCGGGTGTGTGTTAACACAATGCCAAGGAGGAAAGACATCAGCAATGATCTTAAAGAAGCAATTGTTGCTGCTCATCAATCTGGGAAGAGTTATAAGGTCATTTCCAAGAGAGCTGCCAATCTTCCCAGGAGTGGACGTTCCAGCAAATTCACCCCAAGGTCAGACCGTGCAATGCTCAGGGAAACTGAGTGAGTAAAAAACCCAAAAGCTACATCTCAGACTCTGTGGGCCTCAGTTAGCATGTTAAATGAAGGAACAATCAGAAAAAGACTGAACAACTGAACATGCTCTAAAAAGAACACGGCAGCACGGTTTAGGTTTGCAAAGTTGCATCTGAACAAATCACAATACTTCTGAAACAATGTCCTTTGGACAGATGAGACCAAAGTGGAAATGTTTGGCCATTATGCACAGTGGCACAAACACCTCATACCAACTGTCAAGCACAGTGGTGGAGGGGTGATGATTTGGGCTTGTTTTGCAGCCACAGGACTTGGGGACCTTGCAGCCACTGAGTCAACCATGAACTCCTCTGTATACCAAAATATTCTAGAGTCAAATGTGAGGCCACCTGTCCAACAGCTAAAGCTTGGCCCAAATTGGGTCATGCAACAAGACAATGATCCCAAGCACAGATTGTCACACATTTGATACTTATTTAAAAGCAGTAGCAGCAGATTGATAGTCGTGGCCTCATAGCATTAAAGTAGGTTGTAGAATAGATGCCTGCTGGCAATGTGGAGCAACAGAATGGCTGAAATAGAATAGAATATGTGGCTCAGGAGGTAGAGCAGGTTGTCTACTAATTGGAAGGTTGGTGGTTGAATTCCTGGCTACTCCAGTCTGCATGCCAAAGTGTCCTTGAGCAAGATACTGAACCCCAAGTTGCCCCTGATGCACTCATCAGAGTGTGAATGTGAGTAAATGTTAGAAAAGCACTTGGGTATAGAAAAAGTGCTTGTATGAATGTGTGTGTGATTGTGTGAATGAGATACATCGTATAAAGTGCTTTGAGTGCTCACATAGAGTAGAAAAGCGCTACTTAAGTATCCAATCCAATGTATAAGTTACCAGTCAAGATGTAGCAGTGGTCCAGTCAGAGTCCAGACAGTAACCCAACTGAAATGCTGGGAAGGAACCTTAAAGAGCTGTGCATAAATGAATGCCCACAAAAATCAATGAACTGAAGCAATGTTGTAAAGAAGAATGGGTCAAAATTTCTCTACAAAGATGTGAGAGACTGATAAAATCATACAGAAAACTTCATATTATTACTGCTAAAGGTGCTGCTGAATCATCGGCTTAGTGTTTCACACACTGTTTTTGCATTTCCGCTTAGTTTTTGTTAAAGAAATAACAACACGGTATAATATGTCATCTGAGGTTGTATTTACCTAATTTGAAGATTTTTTTTTTTTTTATTATGTCCTGATACATATAAAACCTTAGAATTGAAAAGGGTGTATTTTATTTTTCACAAGACTGTATGTCAGTCTGGGCAAACAAAGGCAGTGCATAAAGCAAGACTGCATAACTTATTTTTTCCAAAAAGGAGGACTTGGTGGTGACTGGAGTATCAGAGCAACCCAGATGTTCCAGTGAATCTTGGACCTACACATAGAAACATTCATGTGTGTATGTACTCTGCAGTCATCTAAAATTGATCAGACCAAATCAGCACTGACTGTAGCTGGGCTCCAAGCTGCTGAGGTACTACCCACAGTCCCAAAATATACAAAAATAACAATTCAGTCTGATTATCAGGTTGCAATTATTTGCATAAACATGGTAAAATGCTACTTCCCTGTGTTCTGTATGACACCAGAAAACACTGAGCAGAACACAGTGCACCACTTGGTTCTCATTGAACTGCTAAAAGAATTTTATCCTTGAATGTAGGGCCAGCTGAAAATAAGATATACTTCATGGTGACTAAGGATTGCAGGCTTTCTTAAGCCACTGCATAAATTTGAGTGATTTGAAGGTGTCATTTGTGAAGCTACATTAAATACTGTATTACTTCTCAAATACTTAAGTCACCTTGAAATGATATCACTATCTATCAAAAGTGCTATAGATGTGTAATTGTTCTTATGAAATGGATGAGCACAGCATTAAATTAAACTGACTGTACTCTAAAGTCATCAATGGAAATCCAAAGAACTAAGAGTACACAGCCAAAAAGCCACTAAATTAATTTGGAGCTCACTTTATGTATCTATTTTTTCTCTAATTGTTCTAGATAAAAGTGGCTGTGATTTAATATATATATATATATATATATATATATATATATATATATATTTACCATGCAGTGATGGTATGTCATTTTATCTTAAATGAGATGGTGGCTTTTTCTTTTGGTTGCATCAATTTGTAAAATAACACAGCATCATTGTTCAGGCCTGATAGACAAAGCTTCCTTGTAAAAAATAAATAAATAAATATATTTTTGAAAAAGTTTACTTTAATTTCACTTTGAACAGATGACAAAAAAGTCGGGTTAAATGTCTGTATATTCAAGGTGGCTGGAACCAGTTACGCTCACTTAACATTAGTGTCACTTGACTAGTTTAAGAAATACAGCTGACAAGGATCCAAATCCTTGAGAGAAGAGGGTTAGGCTGTGTGACAGGGAATCTTTCCCCCAAGCCGTGAGTATAATGACTCTGTTTGCATGGGGAATGGAACGCGTAGAGCCAAAGATGGATGTTTAGTTTACTGTAGCGCTATCTGCAGAGTTTTGGACTGCTTTAAGCGAGTTATCAAAGCCATCTGTTTGGGCCTACGGGCTGAGGCTGATTAATATAGCCACTGAATGAGAATGTCACAAAGAAACTAAAGTCACGGGGACCGACAACAGTATTTCTTAAACGAGTTGAAGGTTTTAAAGCCTCAGTCTAGCCATTCTGATTTCGATCCTTCACCTGGGTACCATCAAAAATGTGCGAGAACGGTATGACTTGAGGTCATAATGACATGTGTCATTACAGAGCCAACAAAAATGTGTTAAAAATATTCTTTGGGTGCTTTCAGGGTCATATTTGTCGAGCGTCCTGTCGTCTCTGTGGGATGGTATCTGAGAGATATAAACCCCGGCAAGAAAGAAGTGAGTAGCAATCTTAAAAGGGGATAAAGGACAAAATTGTGGTCTGAACTTATTACTTACTTATTACTGGTATGATATATGGGATACAGTGTTAGACAAAGGCTTCAGCCCCAAAATACAATACTGGTTGCCAATACTTGCTGAAAAAGTATCTTAACACAAACAAAGTGCTATAGGAAAAATTTAAGGTGTCATGTTAAGTTTAAATTGTCACAAAGTTACAGTTAGTTAGCAATCAGTGAATTACCACATCGTTATACTGAGCAATTCTAAAACAGCTTTTTTCTTATTAGCATTTAGATGGGCATGCTAAATGGGATATTGCACAGGACACAGTATAAAAGCAACACCCAATTCATTGACTCCGTGCTAACCACTCGCAAATACATCAATAGACACAATCACAAGTAGTCCTACACTGCCCATCCTTGCCATTTGAATTATTTCAATTCAATTTAACTGCAGTGTCCCACCCTCTCAAGCACCACAACAACATTCGAAGTGCTCAGTGAATTTCTATTTTGGACTAATAATCCAGAAAACAGATTTCCCTTTCAGACCAGTAAGCTAAGCGTCATTGATAGTTAAACGAAGACATTAGCATGAGTCGGTGGTTAATGACATTGTTTAATGGTGTGTTCACTTTGTTAATATGGCTGACAACACAGACACATTATGCTCGCAACTTTGAGTTGTTGTGAGTTCAATATAAAGAGTCACTTTGAAGGATAAGTTCACAGATTTTTAAATCATTTTTCAAATGACTTCTTGCCTGCAGGCTAGTCTACAGGGCAGGTGAATAGGGAGTGATGATTGGGTCACAAGTGCTAAATATACAGGGCAAATTGTGTGACAGCAATTAGATTTTTAAATAAATAGAATCTCCACTAAGTGATACAACTCTTTAAATGGTTTGACTAGAAACGGATGTTTTCCTCTTGTAAATGAAGTTGGGGATACAATAAATTACTTCAACTTCAGGTGCTCCATTTAAATAAAAAAAAAGACTATGTTAGTTTCTCCAAGAGATCCATGTAAAACAAATATACCGACAAGAGATCTGATCATATAGTGAGCCTCCGAAATATCTCAAGTAATTAGGATAACCGCTGTATGATGCAGTACTTCTCGTAGTTAATTATAACACTTCTCCTGTGCATGATCTGCAGTGCTCATGGATCAAATGCTACAACTGCAAGGAAAAGATAGAAGCATCCATCAGAAGTCCCTTTCTTCAGAACTCCTAAGCTCACTGTGGTCATCAAGAGCTACATCTCTTAGCCTTGCTGTGCTCAGATGGGGGTGATCATTATATAGCTCTGGTATACTTATATCTCTCTAATTGTGTGATATTAGACTTTAAAGTATTCCTTTTCTATAATACCCTTTTCCTTGTATTCACAACCCCTTAAAAAGCATGATGCACTCAACCTTGACAATGCATCAATAATTCAAACACATCATCCTCTCATGATGTAGCTGTCTGAAATTGGGGAGATTGTGTCTGAGGGATAATATTGCACTCTGTCACATCTGACTAGCTGTCACCTGCTAGAGCACGAATAAACCCAGCTAATAAATGCAAAGTCAAGGCAAACACATTTTCATGATTTGCAGTACAGTAACTGCTGCCCTTAGCAGGAAATGGGACTTTAAGATTCTACAACATTCAGATATTAAATAATTGGATGCTGCATACATTTTTGGATTGCCCTTGAGTATAAAATTGATTTTAGGGATTTCCCAGCCCATTTTTTGCCCCAAATCCTGATCACAGTCCATTAGCACTCTACCAGAGTATCTACAAGAACCAAGGCTGACCCAATACTTACATTTTTTTTTTCTACATACACCACTATGCTTTTAACATAGTGTAGACCAACATTAAAAATAAGTAAAGCAAGTTAAATGTATTTGTTGCATATCAGAGTGGCTCAGTCGTCACAGGACCTTTTGATTTTGTATAACCTTTTATCAGTCAGCATGAACAAAATACTGATATTCAAATGTTAAAAAATCATGCACAAATTTTTCAAAACTCAATGCGACTGCTTGTAAGGTTTGCTAAAGCGTGCTGTCATATCATTAACTGAAACTGCTGGCTGCTGTGTATTTGTTTTGAGTGCTCAGCAGTTCCTGTGCTCATTGCGCTGTGTGGCTCCAGTATTTACGGGTGCACAACAATAGGCTGGTGCACATGGCAAACAAAGTAGCCTGTCACAAACTGACTGGAACTTTGGTGATGTCGTTCATCAAAAAAGTAAGTGAATCAGTCTGATCCCAATCCTGTAGATTGGCTTAGGATGCATGATACTTCAGCCCTCAAGCCAGTCATTATTTCTTCTTTTTATCATATTAAACAAATTAAAATTGTTTTTTTTTTTTTTTTTTTTTTTTTTTTTTTGGTTTTTTTTTTTTTTTTTATTTTTTTTTTTTTTTTGTTTTT
>VUQI01050484.1:4343-14483 GCA_015106735.1 Paratilapia polleni | reverse complement strand
CTGATGAAACAAAAGCTGAACTTTTTGGAAGGTTTGCGTCCTGTTACATCTGGTGTAAAACTAACACAGCATTTCATAAAAAGAGCATCATACCAACAGTCAAACATGGTGGTGGTAGTGTGATGGTCTGCTGCTTCAGCACCTGGACGACTTGCTGTAATTGATTGAACCATGAATTCTGCTCTCTACCAGAAAATCCTGAAGGAAAATGTCTGGTCATCAGTTTGTTCCCTGAAGCTCAAGAGAACTTGGGATATGCAGCAGGACAATGATCCAAAACACACCAGCAAGTCCACCTCTGAATGGCTTAAGAAAAACAAAATGAAGACAAAATGAAGGCTGCTAAGGGTGGCCCAACCAATTATTAGGTTTAGGGGGCAATTACTTTTTCACACCACTGTATATATACACACTTTTGAGTACACCCAAAGGTGAAACAGACTTAAAACCTTCTAGAGAATAAACCATTTTTTGTTACTCACCTGCAGATTAGTATTCTGCTCTCAGTTTATTAACTAAATAAATGAATGTGGATCCAAATGCAGAAACACATAGCGGACTGGCAGCTAAATTAAAAAAAGAAAAAAGAAAAAGAAAACTTACAAGAGGAAAAAATTAGACTGGGGCAGACAATACCAAGGTGGAAAGCAAGGCAAAGAGAGACACTAAACACCAGAGACATGTTTAACTGTATATTAAGGATAGACATAAGTGAGTGGCAGCTCTGACTGTGAAATCGAGGGACACTTCACCTTCACTGGCCAGTGACTTATAAGCCATTACTTATAAGACAATTACTATGACAATAAGCATACCATGGAGCATTATTCTGAACAACAAGCATTCAGTCTGACATGAACTGAGTTAAGGTGCAACAGTAACTTAACCCTCATCATTTTAATACAGCTTATAATCTTTATTTATAGCACTTTTGTCAATCTACATTACAAACTGCTTTATAACTCATCTGTGGGTTTAACATATTGTTGAAAGTTGAAAAGCATACAGCAGAAAACAGACCAATGATGTAAATTATTATCTGCGTGTTGGTCATTTGGGGTTTGTGAATGGTTGGATGGTGTTTCTTTGATACTTTTGGGTCATACCAGTCAGCTAGGAACCTTAAGCAAAAGTGACTATTCAGCCTCAAACCAGGGTTCCGAACTGAGTGAAGTGACCCAGTTGCATTGTGTGGCAGCCAGAAACAGCTGGCTGATTTCTCTAAATACACATTTATTTATCACTAATAATTTATTATTTCCTTTAGCAGAGGATACACTTGGACGTCCTTTACGAAAGTGCGTCCCACAATTCAAAGTGGTGGTTGTCACAAAAACAATTAGCGTGACTGACACGTTATGCAGATCATGTAAATTACTGCTGTTTCCATTTTGTCTCATAACTTGCTAATATGCAGATAGGTTTTAAACTTTCAACATTTTGTTAAACCCACAGGTCAACTTTGAATGTTAGCCTACTGTAGCAAAAAGTACTTTCTGACGTGGGTTTGGAAAAGTGCTCTATAAATAAAGACCATTACTAAAATGATCAAAAAGAAGCAAAGGTTATAGTGTAACTCAGTTTGCATTTGATGTCCTCACTTTGTTTTACTTAAGAGATGCTAAAAGCCTCAAAGGCAAGAGCTAAAATGGATAATCTCTTCAAATGGAAGACAAAACATGAGTGGACAGCAGGGTGAGGTTCATTTCTTAATACAACCATTCATTCAACCGTTGTGACTGGTAGCCTACATTGTTTTTGGTAACTTTTTCACTGGGAGGTCCACATTATAGACCACATCACATAAAACAACATGGTAAGGAGTCATGGGACTACCACTTTTTGTAGTCCATCTTTGGGACATTGTCGTTTCACCACAGCAGACATATTGTCAGTAAGCCTAGTGTACTTTAAGTGCAGTCAGATTCTCTGAACACCACTGTTCTTTTATGCCAGCTCCTTATTTATTCTCCCCACATTTTTGTTTGACCTTATGACATTTTCCATGGTCATGTAAAACTGATTAGGAAAGACATAGGGTTTTTTTTGTTGTTTTTTGGACTATCCAACCAGCCCAGGTGTCTGTGGCAACATTCCTGTGTTAGTGCACAGAACTGAAGCATTTTACCCCAACCAATAGTCTGTTATAGCTGAGGAGAGGAGCAACTCTGACAAAGATGGATTAGGCTACATCAAGGAGTGTGGTTGAACTTGTGGCAGAAAAAACAATGTAGAAATAAAACGCAGTGTTCAGAGGAAGGATTAAAGTCTATAAAAAGCAATAGCTGCCAAGAACCAACACAGGTTATAGTCTGTGTAGCTCTCCTTGTTGGAGTCATACTCATTAGGAGCCTTCCGCTGTGTTTATGTAGTTACACTCAAAGCCAGAAGAGGGAGATAAAAGCACTCCAGGCTGAAGCTTAGAAAATACAGACTAGAAAGAGTGACACAGTGAGGCCCAGTTAAACATGTCACACTATGCACACAACATTCATTGTAACAGCGGTCGACAACTGACCGCTTTTCTTATTATTAGGTTGTCTGAGTTTCTGCTGACCTGTTCAGGTTGTACCCTGCCGTGACAGCTGGGATATTCTCCCTGCAACCCTGAACTGGATAAGAGGTTAAGAAAATGGGTGGATGGGTGGATATATATCAGAAGGACAAATTAACTACAGATGGCACCAACATGGCAATATATGCATATCTGTCAAGTTAAGCAAAGAAGTCCGACTCCTGGCACAAAGTCATATTTTGCACAGTTTACAGGAGTGATTGGACCCCCATTAAACCCCCTGATCTCACTGTATCAAACAGAGAAAATTATATACAGACAGGTGCATGAGTCTTTGCATGTAAGAGAAAGACAGTGTGTTGAAAGGCTTGTTCAACACAATATTCCTCTCAAAGTTTTATATTAGAGTAAGTCTGTAAGTCTGTGTCTGCTGGACTGACACCAGAGATACGTGGTTCTGACAGGACAACAATACAAATGATGATCTTACACAACACGATTCACTGCATTGTAGATTAAACAACAGTGTACACATAGAGCAGTTAAAATAAACTAAACCTTAAACACCCACAGCTATAAAATGATACACATTAATACATCTTATATCAGAGTAAGAATTTTTTTTTTTTTTTTTTGCACACTGAGTACTTTAAATACTGATACTTGAAATTTATTTTCCTGAAAACATAAATACTTTCAATGTTTTAAAGGCAGGACTTTTACTTGTAATGGAGTATTTTTCAGTGTGCTATTGCTATTTTTGAGTGAGGAGTAAAGATTTACCTGTGACAATCACTGCTTTTGTTTCTGTACCACATGTAGGCAGTTTGAGGGTCAGTCAGATTAAAACTGGTGTTACAGGTCAGTCTGACAAACCCTGGTGTCTAAGAAGTTCTTTGAACATGGAGCTCTGAGAGATGATAAATCCAGTTTCCATCAGTCAGTACTGTATGCCATAATTTGTATATTTTTAGTTTTGTTTTTATAAACTAAAAATGGAAGAGTTTTTTTAGAAAGAAAAATTACAATCGAAAATATATATATGTGAGATTTGGTGTTTCTCTGTCGAAACTTCACTTCTGGGATATCGGATGGAGCCCTGCTCATCCACTGATATCTGCTTGTAAGAACACATTCTCCCTTTAGCATAAATCTCACTGATGCATGTCTGTGTGATGGAATCTGTACAAGAAAAAATTCTTACATTTTGAGTAGTATAGTGACTGAAATGATTCACTGTATGACCCACTTTGTTTGTTTTGTAACACATCAAGCATCATCATCATCATGATTGTCAGAGTGAAGTTACAGATCATGCACATCATATAAAGTACAGCATGTCAGCAGAGAGCTCAGTCTTGGAGCCGTCACTGTATGCACTGTACTTCATTCTTGTAGTGGGATGTTGTTCTGAGCAGGGCAGATTCACTGATGAACCTTTCAAAGCACATATGCTGTTTGGTTTTCCCTGAACACCTTTAACAGAACATTTGATTAGCAAACATGGTGAACATTTATGATCAGAATCCGGTACTTTAATACACTTCAGGGTTCATAACAGCAGAACAAATGAAAATCCTTTTAACAGTAAATCTGCTTTTTGCTAAAATAAATTTGTAACTTTCTGCAGTTTTTTTTTTGTACACTTAAACCTCCTACATTCCTGAAACATCATTTTTTAAAGTCATCATAAGGAGGAAAAACAAGTTATTCCTACCTGAGAGATACAGAATAAAACCCATAAACAAACATCCAGCTTCTGCCAAGTACATGGCTGTTGTAGACTTCAGCTGCTAATCAGAAAATTAACTATATAATACTTTAGGACCTGATTGTAGCTGCTGCTTTTTCATCAGAGTTTAGAAAACATCAAAAATGTGAATGAGTGTCAAAAAGAAACGTGCAGACATGATGACTTTAATGTTTTCATTTCTGATAGTAACTGTTGTGGACAGTCTTTGCACCAGCATTGATACAGAAAGGAAAAAAAACCCAGCTCCTTTATACTCATTGTGTGGATACAATCTGTCTGTTAAGCTGTAGGGAGTTTTCTTCTCACAGTCATGGAGGCACCAGCCTGATAATGAAGACACAGAAAGTGCCTCATGACCTCGAACACAGCTCACAGTTAGTTGTTTTCCATCTTTGCACACACTCTCTTTGTATGACAAAGTTACAATAACATACCAATAGTGCACTGAGGTTAAATAGGGGGAAAACACAAATTTTCCACTACATTTCCACCCTTTTGATTATATTTAATCACTTTTATAGCACTAAATATTTATATAAAACATAGTAGTAGTGATAATAATAAAAACTTCCAAAAATATCAGTGCTAACACATATCAAAAATGGAACTTATTAGTTGTTTAGTAGGTAGTTTAATTTAGTAGGAAACAGGCATCCTAATGTTAACAAACTGTAAATAGAGATTTAAAAAGTTTATGTTGATTACTGCTTGAGGAATGTGCATCTTCATAAATCATTAAAGGGAGGTATCCAGTCAGGTACAGGATTTAAATTACGTTGTTTGTTTGTGAGAGCCTGTTGTTCAGTTAAGGAAGCCATTTGGTGTGAGACAGGTCCATCAGTTGTTCTAACGATCAGGCCTCTAACACAGGGGATCACAACATCCACACAATGTTAGGAGAGCCAAAGCTACAATGACTCCTGTCATGAGAGAGAGTAATAAAGTTACCATTTTCTAAAAACTCTGTCAAACCACTCAAACATAGAACTTTCTCTTTAAATTCAACAGCCAATGTTTCCAATTTAGTGAGTGTTTTTGTAAAAGAGTCATCAGCTACAGTATTCTTAGGAATAAATGTACAACATTTATCACCAACAATCATCACACACACTCGTCCTTTTTCAGCTAACAACATATTAGAGAAAGGGTAATACAATTTGAGTGATTCGGGCAAATTTTTCCTGCGTTTGTGATGTTTGGAGAGTCATGTGGATATTCATCATGTGTAAAAATGAAGAAAAGTCACACCAATAGCTACCATAACTAAAAAACATACTGAGCCTTTCAGGACACACCAGCCTGGTTGTTTAAACAGGAGATGTCTGGATTCCATCGTTGATCCCTCGTGGGTGACACCGAGTCTCGCTCTGCTTAGTTGGAGCTTGGCATGCTCTTGTTGGAGGAGGGCACTTTTTCACCCCTCACTCTTACTTTTTGTTCCAGTGCAGCTGTGGGTTGAAAGGGCAGAGCATGTCGTACACCCTTGTTATCTTCCTCAGTGTGAACATGGAAATCTTTTTTTTTAACCCTTTGGGTTATTATTGTGTTTCTGAAATCCTCTTGCAATGGCTGGCATGAACCTAAGTGGCGCAAACTTGGACCTTAATCGCTGTCTGTGTTGCCAGTAGTACCTGGATTGGTCCCCGCCACCGTTTCTACTTCCAGCTGGTACTCCGGAGATCACTGATCAACACCCAGTCTCCTGGTCTGAGAGGATGTAGGTTTTTCTGGGCAGGTTGCGGAAAGGCTGCTTTAACCTGCTTGAATTCCCCCATGTGGAATGATTTCTCTCATCAAGGCTTTGGCCACTGCACCTGCATCCTCTTTGCCAGAAGGGAAAGCTTCTACCGATTTTAAGAGCATATCAACAAACACCAAGCAATACTTTGTACCTTCACATGGTGTGAGTTCATCAAAAGGCTTATCCAGGCGTGGATGTGCTTCCTGTATAGTTTGAACACCTGTACCTGGATTGTTATATACAAAAAACATACAAGAATTGCAAAATTTCTGACAGTAGATTTAGAATCCCTTGGTAAACCAGTGTGGCTCTATCTGTTGTAACATCCCTCCCTTTGACACATGGTCCCTCCCATGTGTCAATTTAGCATAATAAGGAAAAAAAATGTTTTTGGTAGACATAGTTTGTCATTGGGACTATACCAAACCTCAGTTGTTATGCAAGCCCCTGCTGTTTTCCACACACGTTTCTCCTCTGGGGTAGCCTTGCTCTGGATAGCCTGTAAATTGGTTAGGAGATGAAGTTACTGTGGTTTTAATGTTAATGCTGTGGTCTGGTTTTGCATTCTGTTTAGCTGCTGTCTTCGCTGCCTAGAGAAATAGAGTCTTTTGGTTTATGGGAGTAATAAGACATCCAGCAATGCAGCCACAAGTTTGTGATGTACAATGGGCTTCCCCGAGGCAGTTAAAAACTGTTGTTTCCATAATGTGCCAAAATCATGTACCACCCCATATGCATATCTTGAATCTGCATAATTTTGTGACTGTTGGGCCCTTAGTGATTTCACGTTTGTGTTGATGCTACAAGTTCAGCAACTTGAGCTGAGTAGTTAGGTGGTAATGAGTCTGATGCTAAGATGACGTGTTCTGTGACCCCTGCATGTCCTACTTGATTTTTACCGGTGTCTGGGTTGCGTGATGGTGAACCATCCAGTGATAATAATAATACAGTAATACAGTGTGATACCTTAAACAACAAGCAGCTAATAAATAAGTAGTTTTTTTTCTCAAGAAGTATCAGTGAAATATGATGTGGCATCAAAAGGGTCAAGTCTGAGTGGCCCATAAGGTCACGTGAAGCTAGAGCTGCCTTTTCAGCTGCTGCTGCTGCTCACTGGCAAAGAGGAAGGCCTGCTGCTGCTGAGTCCAGTTTGGATGAGAAATATGCCACTGGTCTTTGTCGTCCCCCGTGCTCCTGCAACAAAACAGAGGTCATGTGTCCACCCTTTTTTTTGTCCACTGTCTGGGTGAATAGTTTCGTCAGGATATGGTAATCATAGAGTTGGTGCAGTCTGCAGTGTCAGTTTTAAGTCAGTGACTTAAAACTCAGTCCACTGTAGTTTGTCATATGCAGTCAGTCCCCTCCCATGTATCACTGCTGACAGTGGAGCCTCAATATGACATCATGCCAAAAAATTCATCATTTGTTACTTTGTTAGTGATTTTGGAATGTATTGATTCGCTGCAAACCTTTTTGAAGAGAGGGACTTACTGTCTGACGTGATCACATGTCCCAGATAGGTAACCTTCTCCGAAGCCCACTATAATACTGCTTAGAAGGAGAACAGATCATTAAACCGTCGACATATGCAACAAATGTCGACCCCTCTGGAGGGACGAAGAATGACAGGTTTTCTTTCAGTGCACTGTTAAACATCATCTTGCTCATCTTGTTCAGCTTTTGAAAGAGAAACATGTGGAATGCTATTATGGCTACTGTAAAAACTGTTTTGTTTATCAGTGAGAATTACTCTGGCTGCACATTTCTCTTTGACCAATACACACTGTCTATTCATACCTTTTCAGTTTCCTGTCTCTCTCTGTACCATCTTTTCTCTCAAACTGTTTATCACTCCCTCAAACACATGTGCTGTCACTTGTAGTGAGTCTGCTTTCATGTAATCAGAGGTGTGTGTGTGTGTTTGTGTGTGTGTGTGTGAGATCAGTCCATCACAAACAGGAAATACAGAGATCTGTCTCTGTCTCCACTCACATGCACACGGCGGTGGATCTGAGTCATATTTAACCATCTGCAACATTCTGTTCACTCGTGTCATATTCAAGCCATCTTTCCCTGACACTATGACAAGTTTATACATCAAATCTCCACCCAACAAGTTGACAGGACAGCATGGTGACAAAGAGATCCATATTCAATATCTTCATATTGTAAATCTCTTGTGTATTGTTCAATCATTTAAAAGCATCCTGCTCTTACAGTTTTAATATATCAGCCACTAACTTTTGGTTTTGGATTAAAATCTTACTGACGGATCATTGATTCAGTAGCACCAGAGTCTACTAAAAGGTCAACCTGTCCTGCAACCTGGAGAGTTAACAAGTGTTTGTAAGCAGTAGAGGAGCTCAGCATTTAGTAATAGGTGTGTCTGTCAGGTTTTTCAGTTTTAGCAGTGATGTGAGATATGGCCATGTTTATGACTGTAAGCTGGTCTTCATTGCGTGTGTATGTGTGTGTGTGTTTCATCAAACTGGTCTTCATTGCCTGTGTGTGTTACTAAGCTGGTTAATGCATTGTGGGTGTGTGTGTCTTATTTTCATTTTTACCTCGAAAATAAGACACACACACGTTCATTTGTCCACTTGAGGACCCTTCCCCTTCTCAACTTCCATCCCAAGTCAGTCGGCCTCAGTTTCCTGCTTTTCAGGACAATCCTTAACCCAATGATCTGTGGCCCCACACTGAAAGCAGCGTGTCCCAAGGCCTCTCCCACGTCCTGCATTAGCGCATGCTTGTGACTTGTATACTGTCAGCTGTGCCATCTGGAGTTTTGCTTCAGTTTTGTCATCTTATTTTCTTCAGTCTCTTCTTTTGCCATTTTTTTCTCCATTCATGACAAATCTTTCAACCTCAGACAGTCTCGCCAAGTCCCGTTGCACACAGTGCTTGTGTACAAATGTTTGTAATTCAGGTCTTAGTCCTTTCAAAAACCGATGTCACAGATGTAGGTCCCAGTTTGTGATTTTGGGGGAATCTCTCCTGCTCCCTCAGGGTCCAAGCCACCATGCTCTGAATGTATTTCCATCAGGTGGTTTAAACAGTCCACAACTGTCTCATTTTCCTGTTGAACACAGGCAGATGCTTTCATCCAAACTCATAGCCTGCTCATCCATTCCTGGGTGATATTCTTTTTCTGATCTGGTGACATGTGGGGCAGTCATAGCAATGCAGTCGCTCTGGAAGTGTCCTGTGTGGGCTGGGGGAGGTTGGTTGATGTTGCTTGTTTTTCACAGAGTAGGGCGGAGGTGATGCTGTGGAAAGTTTAGCCAAATCTGGCCCTGGATATAGGTTAGATGATGTTGATGGTGTTGGTCTGTCATTTTGCTCCAGCCTCTGTGCACAGGGAGGAGGATGATCCAGGTCCGAGTCTGTCCTGCTTTTGACACACTGAGACACTTGATTAGTATCATTTTTTGTCCCTGCCTGTCAACATGTTCTCTCCCTGAGAGAAAAATGCTCTCCAATCTGCATGAAATGGCACGTACTTCTTTCTTTTTTCCTTTTATTAATTTGCTTTCTCCTCATCTTCACTTTCTCTTTTTCTAGTGATTTTTTTAATGCATTCATTTTGTCTTATACTGAAAGACCCATTGTCACGTCGGGCTGTGTGGCGGGGCAGGCTACGGACCCAATGTGCAGACTTGGGAGACAGGATTAACTCCAAAAGCAGGTTTATTGCAAAGAACGACAAAATAAACTTACAATACAGAGGCTGGAAACGCAGGGCAGAGCACGGAGAGGTGACAAACACACAGCCATGAGGGAAAGTGAGGGATGAAGCAACAAGGGACAGAGACAAATTAGGGACTTAAATACACACAGTGGGTAACGAGGGGAACAGGGAACAGCTGGGCACACATCAGGGAAGACGAGAGACAGGAGACAGGTGAACTAAATCAGGAAACCAGACACAACTAACCAGAGAAGTAAACTTAACTTAGGGGAGACAGAGGCAGGGGAACACTGAAACTATAACTGAACAGAAACCACAGAATGAACAGACACAGGGAACACGGGAGGCTGGAGAACAGAATACAAAACCATCCTCTGAACTAAACAGAATACAGAACACAAAACCATCCTCTAAACTCAACAGAATATAGAATATAACTC
>VUQI01050477.1:8504-22911 GCA_015106735.1 Paratilapia polleni | reverse complement strand
GTTATTTATTTGATTAACTGGTCTTCTACATGAGAGATTTATTTATTAATTTTTTTACTTGGGCTCCCATACACGTGGTAAATATTAGATTATAGATGTATGTATCTATTTATTTATTTATTTATTTGATCAGCTGCGATTCCATTCACGTGACCTCCATCTTCCAGTATTTTTTTTTATCTTGCTTCTTTACTTCCATACCTGTGCCCTCCAACATACACTAGAAAATATATATATATATTTTTAGCAATGGTAATGTATTTTTGCCATAAATGTGTTTCCATACATGCGCCCTAAAGTAAAAAAAAAAAAAAACGTAACCAGTTCAGTAAACTGAGCTTCATTTCGTGGCTTTTTCCTCTGCAATAATAAAACATGTCGTCTCAGCCTCCTTGCCTCCTCCCGTGACCTTTGACCCTCAGAGTTTATTTGGCTGCTTTGCTGCTCGTACATTAAGGAAGAAAGAAGTAAACACGTTGTCTCACAGCAGCTTCAAACGCTCAGCTGCTGTTTGTTATTGCAGAGAAATTAAACACCCACGATGCACTGGGGCGGGGAGCCGGGCGGGCAGAGGGTTTGAATCCCCACATGACCCAAATGTGCCGAGCGTCAGGACGTTTGTGACCTGACTGAGTTCATCCTGGAGGCCACAGTGTGCTGAAACAGAAACAGAAACAGAAAAACACACGAGAACAGAAAACAGGCTGCGAGCTGGTTGGGTCGGCCCTCAGTTTGGTTATTTTGGGTCTTTTTGTCATTGTTCAGGCTCCGATGGAGGGGTCACAGGTCGTTAAGAATTCACCTGTATCAGAATCAATCAATCAAATGGGGGAAAGAAGTGAGAAAAGTTGGACAGACAGGTATTTCTGTTCAAACTGAGCTTTTTTAGCCTTATTTTAGCTTACTTTAAGCAACATGTAAATGCAATGAGATGCTAATGGGTAACTGTAGTCACTGAACTGGACCAACCAAACCAAACCAAACCAATCACATGACCTTTTTGTATAAAGTATGAACTGAGCCATCAACCCTATGACTAAAATATCTGCTCCTTCTGAGCTACGCATGCACTGACTCAGGATCAGCAGGAAGCAGCAGCATCTGTCAGCAGCTGCAGCCAGGTGTTCCTTACCTCTTTTCCTACAAGCAGCTGTAAATGAAGTGAATTCTCCTTCAGTCTGTCTGCTGCTGGTGACTCATCGGCACTGAAAGTGGTCCGGTGTGTACAAATGCCACCTTTGAGCAGTAACGTGTGATAACATGGGTTTGAGGTGGTGGGTTGAGCAGCTAGCTCGACAGGTGTTTGTTTTTGACTGTTAGCAAATAGCTCACTGGTTTCTTGATAAAAAAGATACAGCTATGTTGCAGTAAGCTAGCTAGTTTGACAGCTTTTTAATTTTGACTAAAGAGTTAGCAGTTAGGTCACTAGTTTTTTGAAAAAAATATATAGATATGCTTTAACAACCAGGCTGGTTTGACAGGTTTTTGTGTTTTAGTAATGTGTTAGCTAGTAAGCTAGTAACAGTTAGCTAGTAAGCTAATGACTAATGTGTTAGCGATTAGCTTACTAGCTGTTTGAAGAAAAACATAGCTAGTTTTCAGAAAGCTAGCAAGTTCAGCCATTTTTATGTCTTAATATTATCTTAGCAATTACCTAGTGAGCTAACAGCTAATGTGTTAGCAATTAGCTAACTAGCTTTTTAAAAGACAGCATATAACTAGCTTCCACAAAGCTAGCCAGCTCTTTTTTTATTTTTTATTTTATTTATTTTTTATTCATTTATCTATTTATTTATTTACTTTTGATACTAGACTGTTAGCAGTTAACTCACTAGCCTTTTGATTAAAAAACCCGCAGCTAGCTTGCACAAACCGGACTAACCTGACAGGGTTTTGTATTTTAGTAATGTGCTAGCAGTTAGCTAGTGAGCTCGCAGATAATGTATTAGTAATTGGCTCACTGCCTTTTAGAGAAAACACATAGCACAAAACAGATAGGTTGACAGGTTTTTTGTTTTTGGCTAATGTGTTAGCCGTTAGCTCACTAGTTTTTTATTGAAAATAAGCAGCTAGTGGCACAACACTAGCTAAGTCGATCACTTCTGATCACTTTAGACTCCAGAAAAAAAACAACATGGTGGCGACCAAAATGCTAATGTTGAGGATTCAGAAGAAACCAGTGGGTGGCATTACAGTAGCTACGTCCATCTTTCATAGACTGTGGCAGGGGTGTCAGTCTGGGGGCCAGAACTGGCTGCCAGCTGGATGGCAGCGCAGAGTTTGAAAACTGGAGTGAAGTCACTGATTACTCCAGTTTTTCAATGAAATGTAGTGATATGTGTTTTGTGGTGATGCTAGCCTCAATAAACAGGAGTGAAAATGTATTTGTAGATCTAAAGCAGCTGTTTGAAGATGTAAAAAACTTCTGTTGTTTAGTTCCAGAAACACTGAATATGAAGGTTTAGAGTCTAATTGGAAAACGAAGTTGTTTTTTTTTCTTCAGCTCAGGGTGTTTTGTTTTGGGTTGCTCATTAAATGAGAAAAATGATTTTAAGAATGATTCCTACGGTTGTTTGACAAATTTTGAAGGAAGTGGGAAAATGGATGTCTAGCCTTTAGCTTAAGGTTTCAGATTTTTTAAAGTCTTGGTTCTGGCTCTAGTCATCGTTCTCTGAATGAGAATCTGTTTCCTCCTGATGGATTTTTAATCAGAGTTATTTTCTGGGCACAAATGAGCTTCCATAGATTGTCTGAAACAAACCCTCTGTTTGCTCCAAATATGCTTCTTTTGCATTTTTCTGGATCAGATTTCACCCCGTTTTTGTCTGAGACATGAATCAGCTCCAGAAACTCGTCCCTGAGGGAAACTGATGAATATCTGAAGAGAAACAGGAGTGAAGCTGAACTCTGGTGTGTTTGTTTGCTCGTATTGCTGCCTGTCCGTCTCTGCAGGAAGCATCAGTCAGCTGTTATTATCCCCGCAGCTGAATAACAGCGAAGTGACGCCACAATGAGGCGACTTATTTTAGCTTCAGAAAGCTTCCTGACTTCATCCTCTGAGGCTCGGACACCTTCGATAATATTAAACCTCTGTTCACGAGGATTTTATCTGTTCAGTAATGACAGATTCAGAGTTTAATAAGAGACATGAAGAAAAGAAAAATGATGTGAGGGAAAAGACAAGATTTCAATGTTAAACTGAGAAGAAACCAGGTCCTAATTATGACTTTAATGACTTTAAAGAAGAAAAAAAAGTTCACTTATGAACAGAATGAGAAACTTTGTTAGAAAGTGAGTCTAATTCAGTCACTCAGCCTGTAATTTAGGTTGTTTTTCTTCTGTCTTATAATGACTTTAAGGTATTTTCAGTGACTTTCTGACTTAATTTCTTTTACTGAAAATAAAACCATGAAAATACTAAAGTAAAATTATGACTGTTTTTCCACCAAATTTGGCCATAATTTGGACCCATTTGCTTTTAATTTAATATTTAGGCTACTTTAAAAATGTAACATTTAACTGTTACATAATTTTAAATGATGAGATTTTTGATCACAAACTTTTGCGTAAAATAATTAAAATCATAATTATTTATTTTATTAGGCTGACCTGATCACTTTTTTAAGCTGTAATCCAGATGCATTAAAAAGATATTTTAAAAATTCCATAAAAATACAGTACAATGTACCGTTTTAAAGAAGGAATTTTCCTTACGGGTGTTTTTACTGTATTGTTTAACCATGCATTGAATTTTAACGTTTATCATTTGCAGAAATGCCCATAAAAAAACTTCCATAAAAAAATAGATAATGTACTGGTATGAAATTACTCGGACATTTTCCGTTTTGTTTTGTTGTTTTTTTTTTTTGTGTAACTTTTTTTCTTACAGTGTATAACTCTACATATAAATATATATATATATATATATATATATAGTAAATTGTTTTACTGTTCACTATTTACTCCTTCCATTGGCTTTTCAGGTTAGATCCAGTTTACAGATAAGCAGTAAATTTTCAGGTGAATATTTTCTTTGTTGGTTTTTGACTATTTTGAAATTAGATGTGGAAAAAATTGATAGTTTTTGAGTCAGAGTTTGTTATCATTTGAATCTGCTGCTAAAGTGTGTTTAATTCAAAGTTTCTAAAGAAATAAACTTTCAAAAATATTTTTATTCATTGGTTTAGACAACTTTTTAATGAATGAATTTCAGCAGCTTTTTACTTTCTTTTCTTCTTTCTAGTTTTGGTGTTTTAATGATTAACATTTTGTGGTTTTTTGTGTGTTTATTTTGTGGATTTTTTTTGGGTGGGGGTAAGTATCTCTGGCTTAACTTCCTTCACAAACAGATGAAAGTAAAAAGTTGAACATCTGAAATAAGAAGTTGGTTTCTTAAAATTCGAATTTGAAGATAAAATTGATGTTTCTTATTTTTCTGTTCCTTTAATTGTTGTCTGCCCGTTATCAGCGTTTTTAAATCCCTCTCTCTGTGAAGAAGCCTCTGACTCCTGCTGTTCAACATTAGAAATCTCATTTTAACAGTTCAGCTATCATTCTGTGCAGAGCGCCGTCTCTCCGTCCAATCGCAGCGCACTGTTTCCGTTGTCAGCGGCAGACTGATCGAGGATGGTTCTCCTCGCCGTGGTGGTTTTTATGAGTCTGACAGATGATGTTTGACTTCAGCAGAAAGGTGGAAATGAGCCGTGACACGAGGCTCTGTGGAAAATAACCATTCACCGACTCGTGCTGCAGCTCAGAGCTCTTAGACTCATTTTTATTGCAGATGTTTCTTATAGATTTTATTATATCATTGTTATTTTTAACTTACATCCTTTTCATTTTGACTTTATGCTTGAGTCATTCGTGTTTTAAATTGATATGTGAAATATTTCTATAATCTTAGAGTTGAAGGTTTTTGAGGCACTTTGTAACACTGGTTTTGATAAGTGCTGTACAAGTAAACTTTATTATTATCTCTGTATTTACAGAACAGGATGTTTCTTTGAGCCAAATCTCAAAGGGAGGGAGCTGTAAAGGCAGGTTCATCAGAGCATAGAAAGGTTTAAATCAGGCAGAAATGTTCCAGGAAAGCTGCCTGATCACAGCTGATCAAAGGTTTCACTCTTACTTTTTTAATGAAGTTTCCCACAGAGCTGAGACCTTCAGAAATATGTGTAAGAACAGAATCAAATAGTCCTTCTTTAATCAGGATGGATTTGCTTTTATTAAATGTCCCATACTGTCAGACTCAGGCTGAGGTCCGAGTTCATTCTTTCCCACATCTGGAACATCTGGATGTTGAATAATCGTCTTTTCTTGATGTCTGGTCTTGGTTGAAAAATGCCGATTCTGGAGATGTGAGTTTGAAGAGAAAGTTTGTGTTCGCAAAGTGTTTTATAATATCAGGTAGGACAGGTACTTTCAGCTCCTCCCTTATTAACGGGTTGCCACAGCAGATGGATCCACGTGTTTGAGTTGGTCCAGATGTTACACCAGATGCTGTTCCTGATGAAACCCTCCGACCAGCCTTGGGACCGGCACTGGGAGGACACCAGTTTGTGACCCCCTGAGGCTGAGTTTGCATCTCCTCGCAGAATTGAACTGGAGATTTTTCACATGTAAGAAAAGTGTGTTAACCACTGCACCACAGAGCCAGTATAATGACGGTTAGAACAAAATGAAATAAATAAAACTGTAAGTGGACTCCTGACCTCTCGCTCTGAAGCACATCTCTGATCCTACTGATACTCTGAGTTCATCAGACAACAAAAGCAGACAAACAAAAATGACAAAAGTTCATATTTCAAACTCCGGCTCCGGTGGACATCGTGTGGTTGTCTGTACATTGTAATAATGTGAACATCAGTTCTCTGATTGGACCTCTGATCTACGATCTGTACCGTCATACTGAGACCAGTTTACACCGGGGGGATAACGTCAGTATTTCAGCCATGTTTGTTTGTTTTTGTTGACTTTATGTCAGATTAAAGCGCGTTTAATAAACTGCGTATCAGACTCACTTCCAGTGGCACTCAGTGTGACACCTCGCATTAAAGCACGGTGAAATGAAGCAGAATGACCCTTCAATAAAAGTGTCTGAATCCAGCAGTCTGGGTGTTGGTGTGTGTCCAGGTGAACCCTGTGACCTTTGACCTCCCCGCTGTGCAGCAGCAGCTTCTTGCTGACACAGACCGATTTACGGCCGCTCTGCACCGAGTCTTCTCAGTCTTCTCGTCCACAGTTTGTCGCTGAGCTCTCTGAAAGTAAAATATGTGGATTGGATGTTAACATGTCAGCGCTAAGTGCAGCCCCCCACCCCTCCACCCCCCACCCCGTCCACGCCGTGACCCTGAGTTATTAACTGCCCGGCTAAAAATGGCAGCATGTCCCTTTAAATTTCAGCCGTACATTCCTGAGATTACAGCTGAGAAACACAAACTTTATCAGCAGCGTTTCAGCTTTCAGACGCTCTCGTGTTTACAGTTTTTGATGGCGGATGATTTTCTGATGAGTTCTGTGAAATACAACGCAGCTGGTTACATGTATGGGCCTGAAAACCTCTGAGGACGCCTGAATGTGATCAGCTGAAAGCAAAGAAGCTGTAAAGGGTTAAATAACGAACCAGCAGACTGTATTCAGGCCTCTCGCTGGAAAACTCCTTCCTCCCCCTCCTCCTCCATCTATCAGATGAAACTCCCACCAGCTGTACAAGCGGCCGCCGCTCGCCACCGTAACTCAGCTCCAGCTGGAGCGGAGGAGGACAAACTGCACCCGAGAGGAAACCTGACAAACGGCTCTGAAAGCAGAGTTTACTCAGAGGACGGCTCCTCGGAGAGCGGCTGCAGGTTTGAACCATGATGGAGAAGCACGAGTCAAACTGAGTCAACTAATCCACGTCAGGTGACTTTAAAAAACCAAAGACACAAAATGTTGCCCCACCTTAAAATAAAAAAAGCATCAGGATGTAAAAGCACAGACAGAAATCAGCAGAGACCCCCTGATGTGCTGATGGAGGTTAAATCAGACAGGAAGGAGGAACCCTGCAGTGTGTTTTACTTTAAATCACACTTATTTTGTGGGTTTAACTTCCTTTGTTGTGTCTGCATCTCTATCAGTGATGTTACAGGTGATCAAACGAATAAAGCTTTTTAAATAACAGCCTGTTCTCATCCCCAGGTCATCAGATACTTAGGTTTTGTCACAGCTGCTGGAGCCTGTAGATTAAACACGAGTTGTCCTGTGGTAGTGGTACCACAATGCACCCACTTCATGGCTGTAAAGAGACACGTCTCACTCCCAACACCAGCCTCATGGCGTCACATTTAAACACACTGAGTGAGCGTCTCTCTTCAGCGTGCGGGGCTCCTGTTGTGAAGGGTGGATTTTAACCCAAAATCTTTTCCTGAATCTAACCGAGAGCTTTTCAGTGCCTAAACCCAACCAGAGAGTCAACGTGAAAGTAAAAAGTGAGTCAAAACAAAAAGGACCAGAACACAAAACACAAAAGTGCAGAAGACAACCGCCACCGCCACACCCCGACTATCCAAATGCAGACTTTGTAGGTCTCTAAAACGAGACCCTTAACCCTCCGTGGCTGATATTCAAAGGACACGCCATGCATAACTTTGAGACACTTGCAGCATCTGACAAAAATAGTGCTGTATGACACGCTGTCATGAGAACATTTTGTAACTAGAGCGCACGACGTAGAATCAGAGACATCACCCACTGGTTTGTGAAGTCCCGTTATGAAGCATTTTCACCGTCACTTCGAAACCGCACAGCATACCCTGAATAATCCTCCTTTCTGACACCTAAGGGCCGACACAGGAAGCGATTCACTCATCGCGCATCACTTTGTAGCTGACGGTCAGCTGCTAGTGTACGTTCCAGGCTTTTGTTGCCTCGGTAACACTCTAATGCATTTACCACCCTATCATTTGTCAGTCAACAGGATGTTTTGCTCTTACTGGTAGTCGCTTTAGATGTTTGCCTCGAAGTTGAGAAAAGCTTAACTCCTCGCTTGAAGTCGCTGAATGTCATTGACTTTCTGCAGTCTCTGGTCGCCACATTGCGGCTAGTCACTTCCTGTGAGGATGCCCCTTTAGAATGACCATAATTTATAACATGGACTTACTGTTCTGTACAGTATGAGTGACTGAGACCGTAAATTCTTCAGTGTGAAGAAGCGTGTAAAAAATCTCCTGTGCTAAATGTCATAATAAGCCAGCAGATGTACGGTACATTTGAACCCTGTGAGATCTAATGCATGATCATAGTTCTGCAGTGAATCAGTTTAGAGGCTATGACACAGCCTACACAAGTGGATTTATGCCAGTATTTATACCTGTGCATGGTGTGGCTGTGTTGCTCTGCAAAACCAAAACACTAGTTGGTGGTGGAGTTTCTATTTTCCAGTTGATTCGAAAAGAAGAAGAAGGCAGAAATGCAAAGGAGGAAGTGACGATACTGAACGGACCAATCACAGTCGTCGTGTCAACGTGCAGTTAAATTTCTAGGGAGGTGCTTGTCAGGTTACAGTGTAACGTACAGCGTAGGGTTTCAGAAGGGCTTGCAGTTACAATGAACCTATGATGTAGATTTAACACAGAAGCATAAATCCCACCTAACCCTAACTCTAGCCCAGAATAACTTTGGCTTTTATTAAATTGTTCTCCAAATTTGTGGGAATCGGGGAAAATAATTATTCTAACTGACACGCATCAAAATCTATTCACATTTTTTCAAAAAAACTAACAAAAAAAAAACCTTATATTTTGGTCTTTTCCAAAGTACAAGGCTACAGTTACTACATACCCTTAGATGAGTTAGATGTCAGAGGATTAAAAATGAGTATTTATCTGTCCTGACACTAACCAAATGAATGTTAAGTCTAAAAGGTAACAGTCAGCTCCATTATGATGACATCTTTATATACAGTATAAACAGTATGTGTACATATACAGTACGTATATTTACTTTATATACAGTATAAACAGTATGTGAACATATACAGTACGTATATTTACTTTATATACAGTCTGTAGCTGTGAGTGTTTGATGAAAGTGTTGGTTCAAACATTTTGTGAACTTTGTGAATTTAAACACATAAAACTTATTTTCCATTTTTTAAATATACAGAGTGCTGCATTAGTGTGTAATGTATAGCAGCACAGTATGCAGAGACAGCTGGGAGTAGGAGAAGCACTGAGCACAGACACATTTTTTCCATAAGCCTGCTGTCATCATGACATGAACACAGACAGTAATTATGTTGTTCCAGACTGTCTGATTTAAATTCTGCTCATGAAAACAGCAGCATTGGGTCGTACAACAAAACAAGGCCATTAAACTCATCACCACCAGGAACATGAATTCATCTCTCACTCATCCGGATGTCCATCTGTCTGCCTTTGTTTCTCATCTTAAAGAAAATAGGGATGATTTGAGATCACGGTGTGTGAACAGTGAAGGGGGGTTTGATCTGTCCTGGTTTTGACCTCATTCATTTTCAACAGCTGGCAGGCTGAAGTCCTTTGGGCTGAAAAACAGTAAAGATTGACTTCTTTTCATATTTTCTATCTCTGCTAAACATCAGTGTTAACACAAAAATGCAAATTACTAAGTATCTAATAGCTGCATTAACATTAGTGGTACACTGCATTCACTTCCATCACACTCTCTATACGGTGAGAACAGATACTTTCCTGGTTCTGAGGTTTGTGTGATGCAGCATTTATTTAATTTAGCTCTTGATTTCTATTCAGTGAACTAAACCACTAAACTAAAATTTATAAAACTCTGAATTTTACACATTCTGGTTCTCACTTATTTGAACAACATTTCTGGCTGTTTGGGAAACGTTATAGGGAATAAAAGGTATAAAAGATGGATTGCGTTACAGCGACATCATCCATTGGTTTCTGAAGTCCCATTTTGAAGCCTTGTATTCACACCGTCACCCTCTTAGTTTTTGGATTGTTTGAAATCAGTCACAAAGAGGGAGCTGCACCAAAAACCTCCTTGCAATCACTTCAGTCCCTAGCAGATTGCCGCGGTAGCCTGTAAGTTGCACGAAGATATCAATCTGTCTGCAAACACTCGCTAACTATCCACTGAGTGGTAGTAAACCTTGAAAAAGTGCAATGCAAACTGGAAAGAGAGACCATTCACCTTTGGAGTAAATGTTGTGCCTTACCACTGAAACCAACGCATTTCAAAAGGTGAAACTTTTACTCTGAAGGCAAACAATCTCTTTCTAGTTTGTGTCACACTTTTCACAGTTTCACTACCACTTGGTAAGTTGTTCACAAGAGATAAGTTCACCCATGCAAAATACAACTAGCGACCAAAGCACTCACAAGGAGGATTTCGCCAACCCATCAGGGAATAAACAACCACCTAGCAACCGATGGTTGCCGGGGGGGGTCACTGACCAGAAATGGCAGACAAGTTAACATCATGTGGTTAATTGGTCACGTGACTGCAAAATCTCAATAGGACCAGAAGTCTTTTTGCAACCACAGCTATTGCCATCTTGTGGCCTTCAGATAGAATGCTGATTTTTTTGCATTGGCTTAATTTTTCGGACCTGGAAACTGTGTCCATCGTTTATACTGTCAGTGGTAAACAGGCACACTAGAGTTAGATAATATTAGCCAGAAGAAAAAAAATCTAGCTAGAGATCAAAACATTGCCATCTACAGGAGGGTCGGCAACCTTTGAGTCAATGGATAGATAGATGGATGGATGGATGGATGGATGGATGGACGTGTGAGTTTTGTTCTGAGTTTTGTTCCTTTGAAAGTCGAGCAGATTGTGTCATTACATAACTGGATGATTCAGAGGAGAAACAGAGGAGAACAGATTTAGTGAGGAAGATGAGGATGGTGGTGGTGGTGAGCAGCAGGTGGAGTTCAGGATGAAGAGGCGGAGGGTGATGATGGTGGAGATGAAGATGAGGTGCAGCTGGAGTCTGACAGCGGATGATAAATCACACTGAAGCCTTCAACTGATTTTTTTCCTTGAAAAGACGTTGATTTGGCAGACACACAGATTTCTGTCTTTCTATCTTTGTGAGGACCATCATGGACATGCTTTCCAAGAACCTGGACCCAAATTTGGAGCTGACCTGGAATCCCACAGGGGCCTTATATGCAGGTCTGAACCCTCAAACAGATCCTTGAAGTTTTATCTCACAGTGAGGACCCAACATAACATCCTCACGTTCCACTTGTGTCCTCACAAGGTCTGAAAATGTAACAGGTCCTCACAAAGGCAGTCATACAAACACACACACACTCTGTGTTTATGGCCTCTGCAGACTATTTTTAATCCCTGCTGAGACATTTGAGAACTTTACAGCAGCATGTATTTTTCATCAGTGTGCCCTCCTTCTCTCTCCTCTATAAATCATCTCAAACTGGTCCTTCTTAAAAGCATTCGCCCCCCTGCTGCCTTTAAATGTGACATCACTGAATTATTAGCCATTCCTTTAAAACCTGAGCCCACAGATTGTTTGTTCACCAGCTTGTTACAGTCTTTAGTGCCCCCCTGTTGGTCATGAACAACAGCATCAGTCATTATAGCTCCAAAAAATCTCCAAAAACCCATGACCACATCTGTTAATGTGCAAGTGACAGCGCCCTCCTGTGGCCACTGTGCAGGAGCACAGATGTTAGGCCCTGTTTACACCTGCTAAATACAGGTGCAAACAGGGCCTCACACCACTTCTTGCAGTAATCTGGGACTCATCTGACCACTCATCTTTTTTTTCTTTGTTTTCTTGTTGACAAGGCAAAAACCAATGTTATTATAGCAGCATTCAACATCACCGGTGGCCCAGGGCCAGTAAAAAAGCATGTTGGGCCAGCTGATTGGTTGACTGGTGTTTCCACCTGTCATCATTAAGAGTTCACCTGTGAAGGAAACAGGCTGATGCGACCCTTGCTAACCATTTTTTTTTCTTGCTGTCAGTTTGCTGTTTTCAAACTAAAGGATGTTTTTGAGGAAATGATCTTGGTGCCGTGAATGCTGAAGGAAGATGATGCTGGTTGTGCAGGACTCAACAGTGGCAAAAGATGCAGTAAAACGTATTTAGGAGCACAAGTAGCCTCTGTTTTTCTGAACAAAAAAACTCAATAACACAGCAGCAGTGAAGATGGTAAAAAGTCTCAATCAAAGCACCTGTTTAACAAGTTTAAATGAGAAATTTAAAAAATATCTTTTCAGCTGCTTCCATCCACCCAAAACTACAGAATAAACTGCAGATAAACATTTTTCTTGTAAACACTGCCGCAGGCTGACAGCAGCTGTTCTCTCGCTCTCGTTCCAGCAGAGATACCTGCAGCATGCAGGGGGTGGACCCAGGGGAGCATGAGGTGTACTCAGATAGATTTATTTCAAAGCTTTAGTAACCTTATTTTATACTTTAATTACACTTTATATACTGTTGTGTGTGTCTTCTTCTTTTTTCCAGGAAAAATATTCACATTCACATTTAGTTTTTTCAAGGAAAACTAAATGTGAAAATAAAATAAATTTAAAAAATCAGTTGCTGAAACAAAAAATAAATAAATAAATAAATAAGACTCACAAGCTGAAAACTAACTCAAACTATGTTGTGTTCTTCCAAAACTAACTAAAGTAAAATAAAAAAAAAATATACAGGAACTGGCTCTCTGCCCTGAGCTCTGAGCACTGATGGGCTCAGTCACTCGTTTCAGGTCTTATTTAACAGAACATTAAGTTGATTATATAAATTTTGGTAATTCTTAGCATCAGAAAGGAGGATTATCCAGGATATGCTCACTGACTAATGGCTAGTGATTCAGTCGTTAGCCGCTGAGCGTGCTGTTTGTCACTCGTCACATCAGGTTTCAAAACACCAAGGTGACAATGGGAAAAACACTCATCTCGAAACAGGTGACATCATGGTGGCTATGTTCATATTTCACACTGTCTATGGTCCCAGCATCCCATATCAATGTAAACCATGAATGTAAACCAAAGCTACGCATTTTCTTTAAAAAATAAAACTTAAGTGTAACAAGCAAACCTACCCTAGAAACTGAAACTCTAAACAAACATGGAAAACTAAATACAGACTCTAAGTGGGACAATAACAGATAGCATTAATATCCACAGTGTTAAAATGAGCATTTTGTTTGGGGGAAAAATATCCCATCACAGCCTACATCTGCACCCACTAGGACCAGGACCAGGACAAATGGTGGAAAATGGATGGAAATGAGCTGGCTTCAAACTGAAACCTCCTGTTTGTTGTTTATCACACGTCCATCAAATGAAATCTGTGAAAGATTCAGGCTAAAGATGACTTAACAAATGGACCGAGTCAAAGTTTCTGGAGACACTGTTGGCTGTTTGAATGTCTCAGCAGTTTCTCCTTCAGAAGAAACTGAATGTAGAGAATGAAATAACGTCTCTGTGGGTTTTCACTTGGTTTCCAGCCAGAAACAAACTGCTGACCAGCAAACCCAGAAAAGAGAAAGTGAAGCTGCGGAGGATAAACCAGCCGATGTTTGTGGTTTCTGCCCGACATTAAGCTCAAACCGCAGAGGCGCTCTGATTAGAAACAACTGTGTGCTTTGTCCTGGTTGGAAACCAATCCTGAGTCTGATGTCGTCATTTGTCAGCCAAACTCTGACATTAACAAGCTCCCACTGAAATATAGACCCAGTTTGGCTTCTTTTATTTATCAGCTATTTTCCACTACACAAGGTTAGAAAGCTTTAATGCAGCATGCTTTGGCAGTGATTGGAAAGAAATGACAATGATTAAAAGGGACATAAACACAGCAGAAAAGGAAACTATAGAAAGTCACAATGTTGCCAAGCACTAAAGTCACTCAGTTATCAGGAGATGGTGAGATATCCAATCAATCAGTCTGATTGGTCGACCTCACTGTTTGAAATCAGTACCAGGGTCTAATAAATCAAAGACACGTTACACTGATCAGGAGGGTTAGACCAGTCTGAATTCTCCTCGTGTGATGGACTGGGGACCTGTCCAGGATGTTCCCCGCCTCTCACACTATGACAGCTGGGATGTCATGGGGCTCCAACCCCCCCGGCTGTCATTGGGACTTTTTTAAGAAAACAAAAACAAAGGATTGGGGCAATCACCAATGATGACCTATAAATTCAATTCAATTCAATTCAATTTTATTTATACAGCACCAAATCACAACAACGGTCACCTCAAGGCGCTTTATAACCTCACTCTCCATGTGTTTATACACCACTTGCATTTAATCATTAGCTATTATTAACCCTGTCTCTCTCCCATAGTGTGTCTTTTGTCCTGTCTCCCTCTGCTCTCTTCTGTTTCCCCTCATCCCCAACCGGTCGTGGCAGATGGCTGCCCCTCCCTGAGCCTGGTTCTGCCG
>VUQI01050471.1:5256-16390 GCA_015106735.1 Paratilapia polleni | reverse complement strand
CTAAGGGATGGTTCAGGGTCACCTGATCCAGCCCTAACTACAAACTCTATCAAAAAGGAAAGTTTTAAGCCTAATCTTAAAAGTAGAGAGGGTGTCTGTCTCCTGAATCCAAACTGGGAGCTGGTTCCATAGGAGAGGAGCCTGAAAGCTGAAGGCTCTGCATCCCATTCTACTTTTAAATACCCTAGGAACCACAAGTAAGCCTGCAGTCTGAGAGTGAAGTGCTCTATTGGGATAGTATGGTACCATGAGGTCTTTAAGATATGATGGGGCCTGATTATTCAAGACCTTGTATGTGAGGAGAAGGATTTTAAATTTGATTCTGGATGTAACGGGGAACCAATGAAGAGAAGCTAATATGGGAGAAATATGATATATGGATTGGTCTTTTTATTATTAAAAAAACGAAGAATCAATGAATCAAAGGAACATTTTCCTTTAAAGCATCTCCTTATTTTGACCAACAGAGAGCATTTTCCTCTTCATGTCAACATCTATAACTGCTGTGAACTAACAGGCTGGAAAAGTAGAACCCACAGCACTGACTACAACACGACATGTTCTCCAGTACTGAACCTAGTAGGGATGTGTTAAATAATTCACTTCTCTGAATAGTATGCTCTATTTCAGGGTACAACTTGCCCTCGTGTGCATAGACATCAAACATCATTACATCACTTCACCTCAGGTCAACTGCAGCATAGAAATCAAGACATCATGCTCGCCATATTGCACAATATTTTATTATTATTATTGTTACTATTATTATTATTATTATTATTATTATTATTATTATTTTAAAAACACTATTTATGTGTTAAAAACACAGAAACAGTCAAGCCAGGAGGATCTTCACTTCTTTTCTTCATATTTATTTGATTTTCTGAAGATTACCTCAAAGGCTGTAAAGCTTTTCTACTGTTAGTGTAATAATATAAACATGAGTCTCACTGTAGTTCCCAGGGAAAATTTATCATCTAATAATAATTTATCATCTAAAAATCAATACCTCCCTTGGAGAGAGGCTATAAACTGTTTTAATAGGTCAGACAGGAGCAAGCTCTTGGTGGTGAAAAATAGGTCAAAACGTAACCAGTTAAAATCCACATTAGTCCAGTTAATAAGACTTTGATGATCCAGACTTTTCCTCTTGTACCACCACAAGATTCAAGAGGAAAGTTTAAAGTCTCTGGAACTGTCAGATGCATTTATGTCAAGTATGCTTCAGACATACATGTCTACTGTTTCCAGTAGTCGCCTGGCAACAGTATAGTTAAAAACACTCTATTTAGGACCTGGTTCCCTCTTTTCTAAAATTGTACAGCCAGGGACTGGGATCTGACAATTTCCAGTGCTCTCTGCCCTAACCAGTGACTGGCCGGCAGTCTCCCATATGACCGATAACAAGCTGGTCAGTTTCATGCATGCGCAATGTGCACAGCGGCTCAGGCATATAGTCGCTCACACGCTAACATGTTGTTAGCATGGAAGCTCCTCACTGTGAATGAAGACACAGAGTTCACCAAAGTAAACTGGGGGGACCACCACGAAAACAACAAACCTAATCAGACACTTGGAGATTTTAAAGAAGCTAACACAGGGAAGTGGCTAAAGCTAACACTAACCAGACCTCAGAGCCAGCCACAAGCCAGCAGCCTCTGTAAGAGGAAAAGATCAAAGCAGTTATGAGGAAAATTATGGAGAAGAGTAAAAAAGAGAAAAGGGTTGATGTCCTGTTATCTGGTGAAGTTATAAACATACTGGAAAATGATGTACTTGACATTTGTTTTGTTATATAAATCTGCTGCACTTGCTTTTGTTTGCTAAAGTAAATTATTACAGGTAATGATGGGTGTACACCATCTCAATTTCATTTAATTATTTGTACCTCTTTCCAGTATGATAGCATTTTAATTTCAGTTGTTTAAGTGAGAGAGTTTAAGAGAGAGAAGATCCTGTAACTTACTGTAGTCTTGGAAGAATTGTAAAGTTCAATCATTTCTTTTATTATGAAAATAATGTTTTGCATTAAAGAAAAGTTGATTTTTATTTTTTGTATATGCTGCCAGTTATAGTTCTTAGAAAGAAAATCTGTATCGGCAGGTCACATTTAGAGAAAAATCAGAACTGGCCAAGAAAATTGCAATCAATGCATCTCTACTTTTTAGATTTTCTCAGGTTAAGGTGTTTACATTGCTACCATTGTCATAAGTTCCACATCTCTGGTAATGAGGAAAGAAATTAAACTAAATGAATCCAAACTGTTCAAGTGTCTCACTGAAGTGGTTAATGATTACAAATAAAATTGCTCGGGGAACCTGTGACAGCAAAAGCCCTTCTTGCTTATCTACTTGTATACATTCACATCTGTTGTGGATATAGAGCAATGATGTCAGCAAATATAGATGCTTCATAGTGTAGTGGTTTACAGATTCACTTGACAAGCGAATGGTCGCTGATTTAGTTCCAGTCGGAGATACAAATCCCCTTTGGGGTTATCTCAGGAAGGGCATCTGGCATAAAACTCTAGTAGCTTTTACAGAGGCTTAAGCTAGCTTCAGTCTGCACTATATCAACCTGATCATGGTCAGATCCAGAAAAGCTGGGCCGTTGGGTTGTGAACAAAATCTATGTATCTTGTGTAGTATTCCATAGAGGACAAAAACCAACCCTGCACTTGGGAGACCTCAGGAGGTCAAGACACAAAGACTAGCATGTTATGATTTTTCTTGGCTTTCCATAACTTGCTTGATGTTAACAGACAGTAGCACAGAGCACTCTGCCAACTGCGGCCTGTACTACAAAGTGAGTTCAACGTACCTAGGGTATCTGTTACCCTAACATCACCAATTAGGATAAGCGGTCACATGAAGCTGGTTATCAGCTCACTAAGTTAACCCAGGCAACCCCTGCAAGTTCATATGAAAGGGGTGGCACTGGCAGCATCTGATTAATCACAATTATGGAAAAGTATACTGGCAGCAGAGTGGCTGATTTTACAAAGAAAGTTGAAACTATACTATGGGAAAAATATGAAGAGGTTAAACACATAATACAGGGTTAACGCAACACAGCTGCTGCAGACAAAGCAGCAGTATGGGTGTGTGACAAGAAAAGCACTGTAGAATCATATAGTATTAAATGTGTGCACTTTAAGCACTTTGGTCAGTCAGACTGGAAAAGAGCTACTATATTAATAAAGTTTAGCCTATTTACAGCCAGGAAAGAAAGCCAAAAATGCCAACTGTGTAAGCTGACAAGGAATAAAACTGGAATAAGAATCTATATTTATTACTGATGCTCATCAGGGAAACACAGGGTCACAGTGGATAGCTCCACGTTTGATTTGGCACATTTTTACGCTCGATGCCTTTCCTGACGCAACCCCAAAGGGATTTGTCACCTCCCAGGATCAAACTGGGGATCTTTTGCTTGTTAGGCGAATGCATATCTACATGTCATTATTTAATGTTTCATATTAAAACTTCTCTTTATAGACCCTTTTCTGATTTTTATTTGTTACATAATGAATAAAAGTAAAATGTTATCATATGAAGCAACCATAAACAGATGAGAAGAGCACAAACACCTCACCAACTATCAAGCACAGTGATGGAGGAGTGAGGATTTGAGCTTGTTTTGCAGCCACGGGACCTGGGCACCTTGCAGTCATTGAGTCGACTGTGAGCTCCTCTGTATACCAAAGTATTGTGGAGTCAAAGCTGTTCTACTATAGTTGCACATTTTCAAAGGTTTTTGTTGTTTGTCAGTTACTTATTCATGGCTCCTTTTGTTGCAGTGAGACAGGAAAAATACTAATGATGTTGCATGAAATTTAATTTCAATAAAGGTTGAAGAGAAAATTTCTTTTGTTCATTCTTTGAACGCACATCACAAATGTATCCTGTAAGAACAACCCTGTCATGATAAAATAAACTGTCCATTTGCTAGTGTTTTACTAGAAAAAGGGAACTGATTGACCAGGTGACTTTTAGTTCTGTGCTTGTTACTAATCTTCTGCCAGAAATCCAATCCAGCAAGTGACAGAAAGTATGGTTTCAACTAGTCTTGGTGGCCTTTGGCATTCAGTGCACTGCTTGCTGCTCCTTTCACTAAACTCCAGGAGTGATCCTGTGGTTGTCATCTTCCACAACTACAAAAGCAGGTAGGCATCAGATGCCTTTTGCTTGTAGATTTTGAAAACACAGAGTATGGTTAGCTTGCTATCACCTTGTCAGGTTCAAGTGCAGTGTTGGAAAGGAAAACACCAAGTCTGCTGGCCAGAATTTCAGATGCATTCTAAATTGTGTGCCATGCCCTCAACAGCCTCTAGGTATATCTTCGCTGTTGATGCTCCAGGTTTCAGAAGGGGTGTGGCTTCAGCAGGCCACTCCACAGAGGGAATGTTTAATCGCGAACAAATGCATATGGCATTGATATGTTGGTAATGTAAATGAACCTTAAGTTTAGCATGTATTTAGAACGTTAGTAGTATTTAGAACAAAACCTTATACAATTAGTCTTTTAAAGTTGCTGTATTTGGGAGGTGCAGTAGTTGGCACTGTCTCCTCACAGCAATAGATTTTGGAGTTGAATTCACCAGCAAGCTGAGGCCTTTCTGTGTTGAGTTTGTATGTTCATTAACAAGTAAATTGTTGAAGCTTTGGAGCACAGTATGACACCTAGTGGAATTGTAGCATTACTGACAGCCGCTGTCTGGCACTGATGGGTCTTCTCAGTTTTTTGAAATTTCAACAATCCATCCAGAGGAGATAAAGGAAACCCTTTCATCATTTTTGTATAGAGTTATTAAATAACTGTTTAGGAAATCAGCATCTTGAGTTATAGCAGTTTTGGCAATTTTTGACTTTAGAACCCATTGTAAAAAAATGAACAAAATAGTGAATATTGAAAACTCTTAATTACAATTATAGAAAAAAATAAGAGAAAAGAAATGACATCACAGCATAAATGTGTGCACTCCACTTAATGACCTGTAACTAAGTAGGTGAATAGCAGAGATTGTCTATAGTGCATTTTTTATTATATTGACAAAGCATTAACATTTGATTTATTAATGTTATAATTATGCTGTGAAAAAATCTAATGAACAAATATTCTTTGTTCTTTTGTTGTTTGAGAAGGGAAAATACAACTGGCAATCTATTTTTTTCTTGCATTAAGTTAGATATTTGAACTTGATCTTCTCTACAACATCTTCAGTTGATATAGAAACATATTTATCATGTGTTGTGGTAGCAAACCCAAGGGTTATTTATAAATAGTGGTATAGTGTTAGCATGCAGCGAATACCATTAATTTGATCCAAAACATCTTTGTTTTTAAGTCAGTACACAGCTAATGTTAGCATATTGGCTTTTCATTTGGCTTTGTGAAATACGGGTGGCTACCAAGATACACGTAGGTTTCATTATTAGCTCAAAACATTTGTTATTTTTATTTAAAGTTCTTTTTGAAGGAATAACAACCCATACTGTCCTCTGTGGGCAACCCAAGGATGGGTCATATGAAAAATAAAGTTTTCATAAGAGGACTATATTCATTCCTGTAAACAACTAAGTACACCCTTACTGCTTCCATATGAATTAACAAGGTAAGTAGCAACCAGGTGCTGGTAATTAAATGCACTTGATTAAGTGATTATCAGCAAGTGTGACCACCTCTATTAAAGCAGAAGTTTTATCATTTTGCTGGTCTGAAGCATTCAGGTGTGTGTGAACACAATGCCTCAACAAATTCACCCCAAAAGCAGATGACAGCATGTTAAATATTAAAGTTTATGATAGTAAAATTAGAAAAAAGACTAAACAGGTATGGCTTATTTGGAAGGGTTGTCAGGAGAAAGTCTGTTCTCTGTAACAACAACATGGCAGCACAGCTCAGGTTTGCAAAGTTACATCTGAACAAACCACAATACTTCTGGAACAGATTCCTTTGGACAGATGACACCAAATTGGAGATGTTCAGCCATAATGCACAGTGCCACATCAAAACTAAACACAGCATATCAGCCAAATGCCTCATACCAACTGTGTTGGAGGAGTGATGATTTGGGCTTGTTTTGCACCTTGCAGTCATTGAATCGACTATAAACTCCTCTGTATGTCAAAGTTTTCTAGAGTCACATGTGAGGCCATCTGTCTGACAGTTAAAACCCCAAATTGGGTCATGCGAGACAATGATACCAAGCACACCAGCAAATCTACAACAGAATGGGTGAAAAAGAAAATAATCAAGTTGTTGCAATGGCCCAGTCAAAGTCCAGACCTCAACCTGACTGAAATGCTATGGGGGACCTTAAGAGAGCTGTGCAGAAACGAATGCCCACAAACCTCACTGAACTGAAACAACACTGTAAACAAGAGTGTGCCAAAATTCCTGCACAACTATGTCTGACTGATAAAGTTATACAGAAAATGATTACTTAAAGTTATTGCTGCTAAACGTAGTTCTACAAGGTATTAAATCCTGGAATGGACTGAGTTTTTTTACAGGACTGCATAGAGTCCTGTAAAAAGTTTCTTTTTCATGTGACTATGTTCTGGACACTCAGGTGAAGAGAGTCCTGTGGGCTTGCTTAGCCTGTGTGACTCCGGAGGCAGCTGACAGGTACTAGCAGGCCAAGCGGAATGCAGCTCTGACAGTAGCTGAAGCAAAAGCTCAGGTGCTGGAGGCATTTGTATGAGCCATACCACCCTGAGCACGCCCGATCTCATCTGATCTCGGAAGCTAAGCGTGGTCGGGCCTGGTTAGTACTTGGATGGGAGACCGCCTGGGAATACCAGGTGCTGTAATCTTTTGGGATGGCTGTGGCTCAGGAGGTGGGTCATCTACTGATCGGAAGGTTGGTGGTTCGATCCCTGGCCACTCCAGTCTGCATGCCAAAGTATCCTTGGTCAAGATACTGAACCCCCAGTTGCCCCCGATGCGTTCATTGGAGTGTGAATGTTAGATTGGACTTACAGTATAGAGGGAAGTGCTTGCATGAATGTGTGTGTGAATGGGTGAATGAGGCATGTTGTATAAAGCGTTTTGAGTGCTCAAGTAGAGTAGAAAAGCACTAAATAAGAACCAGTCCATTTATTGAGAGTTTCGGTCGGCCTCAAAGCGATTCTGGCAAACCATACGGTGACTCACGAGGGAAAAGCGGTGCTCTACTTACACGGTGTATAGTGTGGGTTGGGTGCTGCTGACTTTGACTGAGGATATAGTCAGGCAGTGGAAGGAATACTTTGAGGATCACCTCAATCCCACTGACACTTCTTCCATAGAGAAAGCAGTGTCTGGGGATGAGGGGATGACTCGCCCATCACTGAGGGCGAGGTCACTGAAGTAGTTAAACAACTCCTTGGTGGCAGGGCCCCTGGGGTGGATGAGATTCACCCTGACTTCCTTAAGGCCCTCGATGTTGTAGGGCTGTCTCGGTTGACATGCCAATGCAAAGTCGCATGGAGATCTGTGGTGGTGCCTCTGGATAGGCAGTGTGGTGGTTCCCATCTTTAAGAATGGGGAACCGGAGAGTCTGCTCCAATTATAGGAGAATCACACTACTCAGCCTCCCTGGTCTACGTCAGGGTACTGGAAAGAAGACTCCGTCTGTTAGTCGAACCTGGGATTCAGGAGGAACAATGCGGTTTTTGTCCTGGTTGTGGAATGCTGGGCCAACTCTTTATCCTCTCGAGAATATTCAAGTGTGTGTGGGAGAATGCCCAACCAGTCTACATGTGTTTTGTGGACTTGGAGAAGGCATTTGACCGCGTCCCTCTGGGAATCCTGTGGGAGGTGCTTCGGGAGTATGGGGGTGTCTGGCCCCTTGCTATGAGCCATTCGGTCCCTGTACAACCACAGTGAGAGCTTGGTCCACATTGCCGGCAATAAGTCAGACTCATTCCCAGTGGGTGTTGGATTTCATCAGGGCTGCCCCTTGTCACCTCTTCAAAATTGCTGTTCATAATTTTTTATGGACAGATTTTCTAGATGGAGCCAAGTGGCGGAAGGCTTCCACTTCGGTGGCCTCAAGGTCTCATCTCTTCTTTTTTTCGGATGATGTGGTTCTTGGCTTCATCAGTTGGTGGCCTCCAGCTCGCACCGGAGCGGTTCGCAGTTGAGTGTGAAACGGCAGGAATGAGAATTAGCACTTCCAAGTCTGAGGCCATGGTTCTCAGCCGTAAAAGGGTGGAATGCCTACTCCAGGTCAGCGACAGTTTGCTGCCCCAAGTGGAGGAGTTTAAGTATCCCGGGGTCTTGTTCACGAGCAAGGGGTGAGGGGACCAGGATTGACAGACGGATTGGGACCGTGTCTGCAGTGAAGCTGTCGATTTAACGGTCGACCTATGTCCCTACCCCCACTTAGTGGCCGAAAGAATGAGGTTGGGTTGGCGTCCCTCCCTTGTCTGCCACATAGATGACAAACACTGCTGAACAGGTGTATCGGTAGGGCACTGAAAAAAATACCATGCTAATTCCAGTCATGTATACAGTAACTCATTCCCAGTAATGTTCACCAAAAGCCTAAAAGTAAGAAAAAAAACCATCCAAAATTAACACTGGATTAATTGTCCTGCACTCCTTCCCAGCTTCTGTGACATGGTGATTTATGAGACTACAGCGTCCTGTCACTGGTGGGTAATGGCTGCTTACACAGTTACACAGACTGGCTGTGGAAAGCCTGGGGATTCACACTAAGATCTTGTTTCACTGCTGCAAAACATACAGAGGGCAGATGATCGTTCTTGTTGAAGCTGTCTGTAGAATGAAGATGGATGATGAGACACTCCCTGAAACTTTTAGTGTAGAGAAAATGTCTGATGTACCTGAAACTACTGCAGTTTCAGGATGACCTAATACATTGAATATACATAGGCATTGTTCATACCACAAGATAATCTGTTATGCTGTATTTTTACATTGTCTCTTACATAATTAAGTGTTCTGAATTGTTCCGTTATTGCGCTCATTTCATACATCTGTCTTCAAGCCTGCATCAAGCATTGTTTGCTTAGGCAAAAGGATAGACACTTAAAGGATCTGCAATGTTGGCTCTGCAAAGACTGTAGGGAGAAGGAGGCCACATGTTTACTGGATCCAAGCAGAGCAATTCTCCATGACTGCTCAGGGGAGAGGGAATTATTTGTGGCCACTTGCTTTCTGGCTGCGTGAAATTACCAAGATGCCCCCAGACCTACTTTTGAAAGGAGCCACAGCTGCTAAATGTGACTGCATTTCAGCATTTGTGTCTGGTACACTCTCAGAATTCAAGGTGCATGAGCAATCAAAAAAAGTATCAAAAAAGGCCTCATGCAAACATTTTAATCCACTTGTCAAGGCAGATTTTTAGCATAGTTCGGGATTTTCAGCCTGTGCTAAAGGAACTATTTCTGCCAATCTACAAACCTGGAATACAGCATTTCCAAGTAGTGCTCAGACATTTTTCATGTTTGTTAGTGCAAAGCAGAGTTCATCTCTCTAAAGCCTCTGCAGCCAAGAGAATAATGTTACTATATGATTTGGGTTCTGGCATAAGAGAAACATGTTGCCAACTTGAACATGTTTTCGCTAAAAGGTATATTTTAGTGACTTACAATGTGTACATAATAATGAAATCTGCTTTTGTGCTTTAGAGGTACAATCCTGAACCTGTCTTAAAGCAGAAATTACAATTGCAAAGAAAACAGGCATCTAAATGCAAAAAGCTGCTATTCAGAAATAAAGAAACAAGCACAGTTACTGTGATTAGACAGAACTGTATTCTCTAGACAAGGGAATGCATCAAGTTCATGAAGTGAAACAGACAAAAAAAATAAAGAAGTGGCTGAAGGTAAACTACAGTACACCGTTTAATCAGAGAAATGCAAAAAAAAAAAAAATGCCAAGATTGTGTTGGCAATCTTGGCATTAACCTGTAAAGTACATACCCACAGTTCTGTAAGGCAGATGAACCCATACTTTATAAGTCACGTCAGTGACAAAGTATGGGTATACATCAGAGTTTTAGTGAATGAGTGGCTTTCCGAACAGGAAACTTGTCCTGAAAAACTACTCGTTTTTGTCATGGTTAGGGGTTTACGTGGAAAGAGGACCCAAAAATGCAGACCAAACCCAAACAGGTAGCTAGACTTAATTCTTTATTGAATGGTAAATGGTAAATGGACTGGTACTTATATAGCGCTTTTCTACTCAGTTTCTGTGTACTCAAAGCACAAAGAATGAAAGACAAGTAATCCAAAATTAAATACTAAGGCAGGCAGACGGCACAAAAAACTAACCACAAAACAATGGTGATAGAGGGGAAAAAAAACTAACGAGAGAGCAACAGCTAAATGGGGGAAACAGAACATTACTCAACCCAGAACGAGGGGTACACAGAAGGTAGAGGCTCTGGAGCTAACTAACATACAGAACTCCCGGGGACTCTACAGTACAACCAGGAGGAGCGGATTACAGGAACTACAGGAAAACTAGACAAACTAGAAATACAGAACTCCCGGGGACAATACTGTACAACCCAGGAGAAACGGATTACAGAAAGTACGGGAGAACAGGCTGACTGGAAATACAGATCTCCCGGGGACTATACAGTTCAAACCCGGAGGGGAGACACGCAAAACACACAGGGAAAAATAGACACAACCCACGACAAGCAGACACTTATGGCAAGGAGAAGAGGCTGGGGAGAAAACTAAATGGGGAAGGTTGAGCAATGCGAACCAGTAGCGGGGAACCAGGAGAGGTGACCGGCACGAACTCAAACAGCGATGACTGACATCAGCAGGATCCAAGCAGTACGAACTGACGCCAAGCTGAGAGGGAGCTGAAACTAAATACTAACGTGAGGGTAATCAGGGAACAGGACACAGCTGAGGGAAGAGCACAGGTGACAATAATGAGAGGAAGTAAACAAACCCAAAGAAAAGACTATCAAACTAAGAGCAACCGCCAAAACAATACTCACAATTAATATATAACAAGACCCAAACCCAGACATAAACAAGGCTCAGCTAATAGAGAATAAAGGAAAATACAGAAAACCCAAAACTCAACCATCAAAACCCCTAGGACCATGGCAGTTTTTTGTTTTGTTTTTTTTTTTACCCACGAAAATAATTCAGGAACC
>VUQI01050453.1:0-12749 GCA_015106735.1 Paratilapia polleni | reverse complement strand
GGGATGGTTCAGGGTCACCTGATCCAGCCCTAACTATAAGCTCTGTCAAAAAGGAAGGTTTTAAGCCTAATCTTAAAAGTAGAGAGGGTGTCTGTCTCCCGAATCCAAACTGGGAGCTGGTTCCATAGGAGAGGGGCCTGAAAGCTGAAGGCTCTGCCTCCCATTCTACTTTTAAATACCCTGGGAACCACAAGTAAGCCTGCAGTCTGAGAGCGAAGTGCTCTATTGGGATAATATGGTACTATGAGGTCTTTAAGATATGATGGGGCCTGATTTTTTAAGACTTTGTATGTGAGGAGAAGGATTTTAAATTCAACACCCAGCACTTTAAGCGGGATGTGCCTATCTGATGCAAGAGGGGGAGATTGATCTCCCATAATGCTTTGTCTTGATGAGACAATGAAAAATGGCCCTAGCTGGAGACATGTCAATATCAGGGCTGGAGATGCACCGACGGTCCTAGGTTCTTATTTAATCCAGTTTCCTTTAAGATGATAGCTCTTGTTACATTTTCACTGCCTGTCTGTCAGCTTGACATCGCAATATTCCCCCTCTCCTCACTTTCCTGCTCAGTTTCATTTATTTTAAAACGCCATTTCACACACGGCTGACTTTAACAAGGCATTATACAGCACTGAGGGAAGGTCTGGGAGATAGAATTGTGACAGATACAACATTTTTTACGGTGAAAATACAGAATATTGTAAACAGCAGAGTGTATAAATGTGGCAGAGTTCAGAAAGGAAAGCTGCTCATGTATGTATAGATGTCATTCAGTCTCTTCTTCCCTGTGGAAATTATATCCAAGGACAAAACACCATTCATTTAGGGCTTTTTAGCAGCAGCAGCAGTAATGGCCCCAGTTTTATTTATTCAAATAAAACATTCTATCTCAGAGAGTAATTACTGAGTATTGAGTATTACATGGTCCTATTAGAAAACCATAACCAGGGGAGTATGCAAATGGACAATTTCAGCAGAAAAAAAACTGACATTAAGTTTTCTTCTTGCCAAATTGCATCCCATTTACACTGACTACTCTGAAACTGAGGTATGGTGTGCAGACATGTGGTGTTTTACATAATACAGTACATGCTGAGCCCATCTATAGAGAGCCTCTTCACTTCTTATTAACGCCTTTCTGCTGAAATTGGCTGCAATTCACCCAGAGGGCGCTTGCAAGATAGTCCTCAAGGGATAATAGTGAACAGAGCTAACTGGCTAAAATAATTATTTAAAGCCTACACTTTATTTTAGTTTTTGCAAATATTGTGTTGATTTTATATTCAAAATGAAATTAAACAATTCTTCATTTTTTCTTCAGAAAAGCAGATACTCTCCTGGTGGCACACTTTTCCAAACCATAACTACGACACACAATAGGAGAGTAGTAAAATCAAAAAGGTAACTTACATTTGTTTACTGTGACATTTCGTTATTTGATGGTGGATCACAGCAGGATGGAGACAGAGGAGTTTTTTAAGCAGCACCTTTACTCTTCTCCACACTTCATCAGATTCACCATCTCAACGACCTGCTGACTGGCATGTGACTGAACTAACCAGTCACTGTGTAAATTTTTAATAAACTCAAACATGACTTAACTTCTAAATCTTACGTGTGTATAAGAAGCAGCTTTTTGGGGTTGTCAGTATTGACAGCTAGCCACTGGCTGCTACCAGAAAATCTCCACTGTTGCAGATTTAATGAGCGAAATCAGAGTGGTGGATCCTCAATACAACGACATCCCTAATAACAATGAAAACATAAGAAATGTTAGACTTTTGGGCTACATCTCCCCAGGACCCTATGCATCTTGGATATTCTTGCAAGCACCCACTATGAAATCGGAAGTCCCAAGAGTGGGAGTTCTCCTATTTAGAAATTCTCTGGCATAGGCCTTTAAAGTGGTTGACCGTGCTGTGACAGAGAAGCAAAATTTTTTTCATTTTTTTCCCCCTCAGTGATTCACAACAGAATCCCCATGTAAAAAAAAAACCTCCACCCCAATATTAGTGGCTTAATATTTTACCCCTGTCTCATCTGCTGGAACCACTATGGCTTTTCACTGTGAGAGTGCAGTGACAGTAAGGGTGTAGTTGCTCACTGCACCCTCCACGATGCAGCTGTGGGTGAAACATGCCGTGGCTGACATATCAGTGATGTTTATTAAGAGACGAGTCTATCAGGTCTCATAAGCCGGTTCTCGCAGGCGGCAGATCTTTTGTTTCTTCCGGAGGGTGTCATCAATCTTGCGTGGCTGCGCTCTCCTGAGCGCTTGATGGGAGATCACGGATTCCTCCCTCCCATTGCAATGGGTTCAGTGGTGGAGGCAGGTAGACAGCACCCACACACACACAGAGAGAAGACTACATGCTCTGCAGAGCGCCTCCATTCTGGGATGGAAAACACAGAGGGAGGCTCTGTTGTAGACATGACACTGTATTTCTTTATGTTACTATGAGGGATGAACTTGTCATTAAAAAGCAGTAAAAAATATACAGTATTCATATTTTTGTTTTGAAGCACCATGAGGACTTTAATGTTTAATATCTGCTCTGTTCTAGTATGTTTTATTTTCTCTGCTCTAACCTGTACTGGGAATTTTGTTCTAAATATATGACTTTCATTTTTTAGCTGCTTCTGTGTATCTGCTTGATTTTGCTTCAGCTTTTCAGACTCCCAGAATTTTTATTTTATGGTTGCCAGCTAGTGCAACCATCTTCAACTGATCTGGAGCCCTCTAGGCCTGTCAGAATTAATAATAACTGTGGATTTTTTTTAAATGCTTTTTTCTTTATGTTTTGTGCTGAAATGGTTTTGTCCTTGATGCTCTGGAAGTAAACTACATCACTGGGCTGACCTTATTAAGAAATTTAAAAAAGTCAATAACTTTAAGCTTCAATAATTAATTGTTAAACTCTGAAAAAGCAGCTCTCACCCAAAGCACATTTACCCAGTCAACTCAAAAATTTGGCAACATGGACTAGCCTTTATAAAATTCAGCAGTGTTTCCCAGCATCACAGTTTTAAGAGTTCTGAAAAGCCAGTGTACCCTAGGCGAACTGTAAAAAGTCACAAGTAGAAGTATTAGAAGTATGGTCATGTGGCCAAGTGTACTTTTAGTCATTTCCTCTTCTTTTTAGAGAACTATACTCAAACTAGGAGACAATTTATGATTGGGGAATATGATGAAAAATTATTTTCTGAGAAAAACTATTGATTTAGACAAAGACTCTACAATACAGATGACCCCCAAGAATAAAAACAAATGCATGTTTAAACCTTATTTAGGGATGCTCTTGACTTCCTGATCATTCCAGGTCACTGAGATTCTGCTTGTAGGTTGCAGGTAAATATTAAATCCTACATATTAAATCTTAATTAGCTTTTATAGAAGTAGAAAATGTGAAAACCTAAAGAGAAAATTTGCTATACAAATAAATGTCACATAACATATAGTGAGTACACCAAGGAAAACTGAACTTAAAGCACATTGATGGGTGCACACAATCCTGTAAGTACTAGTGCAATAGAAGTACAGCCACTGACTGTAAATATCTATTGAATGTTTTTTATGGTGTGGTCTTGCAGTGAGTGTCTCTTGCCTGTAATATGAAATTGATATACTTGGCATGTGGAGACTCGGGTAGAAAGTGCCCTCTGCACCAGCTAAAACCAAATGAAAGTAGATAACGGCATTGACTCAGAGCCTTCTTCAGTGTCATAACTTGTATGTAAATCTCTGTGGCCAGGATCGTAGACCTTCATTAAGTGCGCTTTAGAGGATTTATGAAGTGATCTGTGCAGAAGTCGTTTGTAGATGCTGTTCGCTTTAGACCTGGACATGATGAATATACTCCACTTGGCGCTGGCTGGACTGCTGAATTTGAAATTGGTGCTGTCCAGAGAATGCTGCTTGTTTCCAGAGCTGGATGGAGCACTCCTGTTTATTCTGGGACTCGACTCTACCGTGTTGACCTTTAACAAAATATGCCACCACTCTTGCAAAGGGCATTCATTCCTTTAAGTATTTTTTGCCATTATGATTCCTTTACATTCTCTGCTGTTGAGACACGGTTACCTTTGTCAAGATTATTAAGTGTGTAACATTAAGCAGCTCTCAGTGCTTCAGGTTTCATTACAAATGGTATTCAAGTCGCATAGAAAGGTTAGCGTGTTCTGCCCTGAGTCCTCATCTCTCTCTCCCAGTAGTAATGAATTGAAGGGATCATTTCATACTAATTGCTTTTTCAGGATGATAATCCAAGCAATAAACTGCAAAGAGGCGTTGGCTGTCCACAGGGAAATACGCCCAAATGAAATAAACACCCGTTCACTTTTGACTCAGATCTGTTCAGCTGCAGACCAGAACACATGCTGGCGCCTGAACAGAAAGAAGGCGAGGACGTTTGAATCAATATTTCCTATTAGAGACGCTGATGCTTAGACCAACAATGACCCACTCTGAATGAGGTCCAGAGTATTGTGTGTTCAGGTGTATGGAGTAATTGAATTCTCTATTGAAAAGGCTCCTCTGATTAAACTGAAGAATAAAAGGAAAATGCAATCAAAGAGACGGTTCCTTGGGACAAAGAGTTACCTTTAAAGTTTGTCATCAAAGTTATTTTGATTAATGTGGGACTCTGTTCCTGGAATGGTGCTTTAAGAAGAACATACTGAATTATATTATTTTGCAAGCATGGCTGTTTGTGAGTTTTTAAATGATGTACAATCAGCTAGTCTCCTTCTCTTGCAAGTCTGTTCCTTGGAAAACATGCATGCACCGTGTTCTTATTCATGTGTGTTTATAGCTGCCAGGTGGTGTATTGTGTTAATAGACAGATAAAAATCAGCGAGGAAATGGCCCTCCCAGCACTGACCCTTCCACCACCCCGGCTCTATCTGTCAAGCTGTCCTCCCTCTGACTTTTCACCCTCTGATCCCCATCTCCTGCTTTGGAGTAAGAGAAAACAGACCAACACTCCCAGAGCACATTGCGAGCCAGTTAAAGACTGCTGCAGAAAAGCAGGCATGGTCAGGCGAACACATGCACACAAAAAATGTTACATCTACACACTAACAAAACTAAAGAATATGAAGAAAGCTCAAGTGCAGTAAAAAGTAAATAATTTTAGATGTGTGTGTGTTTTAAATAATACATATTTTTAGCTTTAACTTTTAGTGAAAAAAAAAATACTACAGTATTACTTACTCTTTTGTGCATATTTCCCTGCTTTCAAAAGAGGCCAAATTGTTTCTGGACATATTTATGGATATGGTGTCTAAACATTCTGGGTGGGATTTTCCCACCATAGCAGTGACTGACTGACATCTGACGGCTGGTGTTGGTGTCGGGACACACTGTCAACTACCACAGCCACAGAATCGGTGGTTGACCGGTGATTGCAGTGCATTTTTTTGCATTCGGCGACCGATCGCAACTGGTCGCCCAGAGGTTGAGCGTGCAATACCCTGAGCCTCTGGACAACCACTTTCAGTCTCAAGGTGATTGCACAGGTCACCTGGTGGGAGGCAACCTGTCTCCAAACAATCACGGTCCAACTCTGACTTACTGCAATCACTCTCAGACAGATTGGTGAAGATTTGCAAATAATTGGCATCTAATTCATAAACGCAGACAGATTGCCAATATGTTGCAATCAATTGGAGTCAGTCTGCACCGATGAGCGCAACTTGCCTGTGATGCGTCTCTTTGCAATAGGAGACTCGACTCAACTAGTTGCCAGCTGGTTGTATTCTGGTTAATTCCTATATAAAAGCAAGGTTGCCAAGTGCTTATGCCATTTTCCAGTTAAATTGTTGTCCTCCAGCAACTATGTCACTTTTTGTTGAGGAATTTCTAAATTTCTGTTTCACATCTATGAGGTTCTGGCTGGAATTTGAATGTAAGTAGTTAATTTGAATTTCCTTTCAATGCGAATTTCTCTGTATGTAGATGGCAACAGATTTGCAACAGATGGCAACAGATTTCCAATTTTGCCAATTTATCACAATTAATCGCTGTATTATCACAATCAACTTGACCCCATCAATCGCAAGCTGATAGCAGATGGCTAGCAGACTGATTCTGTCTTACTGCCATTTTATTGCTGTCTTAAAGCACCAAAGTTGCTTTGAAGATGGCAACTGACTGTGAGTGGTCTCAGACCTGGTCCCTATCTTCGAAGCAATAATTTCCAAGGCAACACGATCACAAGTTCATTGCACACGGTTGCAAAAACTTTGGTTCCTCTGCGGTCTCCAACCACTGTTTTTCCTAGTGTGACTGTAGCATTAGCATGTTAGATTGGACCAAACAATGGCAAAAAAAAACATGATAATAATAGACTCAAAGATGGTGCCTTGAATAAAAACTGCTCAGCTGCCACATGAGCAAGTTTTGCTTCTGTATTGCTGTAGTCTCTGTTGCCTGTTGAACATTTTTGTGATATCATGACGCACTTAAAATTCACTTTTCTAGGCTGTAGGGGACTTTGTTTGCAGTTGGAGGGGTCCTGACAGCTGTTCTATAGATCTCCTTTATAATGGTGGCCTATAGGAAAATGTTTTTTGGGCCACAGGGGATCTTATAAACAGTACATATATAGAGTCTCACAGTTAATGAAAGGTCATGGACACACATTTTTCATTCATTCTTTTCTTGTTCACAGACACACACAAAAAAAATAAATATAAAAAAAACAAAAAACAAAAACAAAAAAACAAAACAAAACGACTGCACCATAATAATATAAATTACAATACATAAAAATAAATTTTTATGTATTGATTCATGTTCACAGATATGAATATGAATGGAACTGCTTCCAGTTTGAAAGACTGACATCTGCCTTGGGAGGTGGGTGGTGGTGGCATACATCACAGGAACCTTACTTAAGAGACTACAGATTAAATTCCACATAATATTTTTACACTCTCTTTTTTATTATTTTAAATTTTGTTTTCACTCAGTTGGATCAGATTTAGGCAACAAAACTACTAGGATTAGGGCTGGCTCACGGTTTGAGCCAAAAGTATTACGTTTACCACATGTTTGAGAGCTCCATTTCATAGTCTTGGAAAGTCTCAAAAAATATGTGGTGAAGGCACAAAACATATTTCCTGTTGAAATACATTTTTTTTTTAAGTTATGCTGACACGAAACCAAAGGAAAATTTATATGCATGTACATAAACAAAGACATACTGAGCATATGAATGCAGCATCATGTGCAGCTGGTATCCAGTCTGATCCAGGTTGTATATTTTGGGTAATCTCTCCCCATGTCCTAAGCTCCTTGGGTATCTAAGCATCAGGTGCAGATAAAATTTGCTGTGATAAAATGCTGGTGCAGGAGAAAAGTAAGAATTGGTTGCTGTGCTGATTGCTTTCCCCTGCCTGTGTGTCAGATAGTGATCAGCAAGAAAGTCTCGAATGCGCTTCATCCCATCTCCACCTGCCTGCTGCTGTCCGCCTGTCCGTCTGCAGCTTCTCATTCTGTTGGCCTGGCACAGCAGAGCGGAGAGGAGCAGGACTGAATGGATGTCTTGAAGGCTGAGGAAGACCTCTCTTTTTAAACTCCCATCTGATAGGACAGGCACAAAGGAGCCAATCACAGTTCTGCTGAAGTCAGTATATTGGAGACACATACATTACAGGGTTTCCAGGAGAAAGAAAGTAAAGGTGAGAAACAGAGAAATTAGACAGGCTTCTTTTTAACCCTTTCTTGTTGATTTTGCCTTTGCAATCCCTGCAAACTGAAAGTGATAGGCAGTTAAAAGTAGATTATTTTCTTCCCCTCAGCCATTGCACTTGATGAGGCAACGAGAGTAATGCTCTTTATCTTTATTCACGCCACATTTTTTATTTTTTTTGGTTATTTGCTTTTTTACCCAATATTGTTATTTTCTTAAATTGTCTGTTCCATGTTACAGACAGTTGCCTCTAGTGGCTCATGGGTGCTACTGCAGTGTTGACATACAAGAAATTTAACCTGTACACAAACTCTATACCGAGATCAGCTGATCTCCATGTCATCCCCACCTGCAAGCTGCTTTGCAACCCACCTCCACCCCAGTTCCTCCTTCCATGCTATATGTCTGATTTAATCTGTTCTATGCTGGGGTTTTACTGCTGCTCTTACTGTAGATGGAAGTGACAGTCTTCTTTAGACTATAGTGGTCCTTACTGACATAACTGAAATAAGTGAAACATGGTTTATTTCACTTAATAAAATAAAATTTAAATATAATTTATTAAAATTTAAATATTTAACATTTTAATATTTAAATATAATTTGTATAGCAGTTTAGCCGGTATTATAAGAGGGGCACTTCAACTTTATATTCATATTCAAATTATATTCAATTTGTAATATATCGGGATATTTATTAGAGGTATTTGGAATGAAGCTATTCTGTAATATATTGTTTTATTTTGTAATAGTTGGTACTTAACTTGTTCTTTACTGTCATGGAGCAACTGTGACCACATAATTTCCCCTAGGGATTAATAAAGTATTTATGATTCTGATTCTGATTCTGTTTCTGAGCTATTAGGGGAACGTCATACCTTATTGTTTCACATGCACTACTACATAGACATAAAATGTCAACTTTTTCCTCTATTATGCCTTTACTGAGTCCTTGTGTTATTTAGAATTTTTTATTAATGCAAATAGTGAATCTCTTGGTAGGTCCTGACTTCTGTACATTAGAACTCATTAGAACTATGGAACCCAGTCCATATTTACTAGTGAATACATGTATGTAGTTTTAAAAAGTATTCATAACTGTATAGTTTCATGTGCTCAGTAATGTCCTAAAACAGCTGGTGCATAATATATTTTAGATTTATTTTTATTTATTTTATTTTATTTATTTATTTGATGTGGAAATGATTAAAAATAAACAGTGCCCACTTTTAACACACTTTTAACAGTCAGCCAGAATGGTGTGGATTACTGATGTGCTTTGCTTAATTTTTTGAAAAAAATAAAATAAAAATAAATATTTTTTAAAATTATTTACTTATTTTATTTTATTTTTTTTAATTATTTATTTAATATAAAATAAATAAATAAACTGGAATTTTTCAATTTCTGAAACTTTTTCCTCTTAGATTATACTGCCAACCTAACATTGGTTGGATTTCATTGTGCTCAAAAGATATTGTATGTTAAAAAATTAGCTATGTGTCCTTCAAGAAAACTGAAGCCAGTTCTTCAAATTGCTAGTTTCAAAAGGAAGATCTCCATGCTAAGATGGCCAACTTTAAAGCAGAAAACATGTTTACAGCCTGGTACAAATAAATAAATAAATAAAAATTGGTTTCCATATCACTATTTTTCTAGACAACTGCATGGGCTTTACATTTTATCTATAATTCACCTGATTAAATTTTAATGACAGGTGGATGCTAGCACAAGTGGCTGTACCATTGCCACCATCTGCTAGGCTACACCTGAACTGGACCTCTTTAACCATGTTTGCAGTTTTGGTGCCATGTAGAGCATATTTAATGCAAGTATCTGCCATCCGAAGATGTCTGTGCTCCAGTTTTGGTAAGTGAAATTCTAGTATTTTATTTGTATGCTACTTAGCACTAATCAGCAGGTATCTGTGTCTATGTGATGCACCCATAGAGTCTTTGGATACATCATGCTAACAGAGCTTGCTTTTTGTTCATTATTTGGCTGAACTGACCCTTTAATTATCACTTCTTCTTATTTTATTAGAACTAGCAGTAACAGTAGTCTTAGTACTAGTAGTAATGTTAATGTCAGCTCACAGTGCAGAAACCCCAGTGCAGGAATTGTATTTTTGATGCAGATAACTTTTTAAATTATAATTCAAATGTATAAAAAACACATCAAAATTTTCCAGCACCCTGACATGACTGAATACTTCAACAGACAGCCAGCCAGCGTTGACTCCCAGCCGCATCCGAGTGGCCTCAGAGAGGAAATATTAGGCCGAAGTATCTCAGGCGTGATGTGCCTATTAGATTATTCCAGAGACCAAACAACAGAGCTGGGAGAGGAGGCAATGAAGAGGGTGGCAGACTGGGAGTAAAGCCTCTCTGAGCGCTGGCAATCAGGTGGTATTAGGCTCTACCAGTTAGAAGCATCAGTGAGGCAGACACAGCTCGGTGTTAGCCGTACATGTGTACATGCTCTCAGTCATCATCCCAGACACAATAATGGAAAACCAAATACCTTATCAGGCTCAACTGTCAGTCTGGAGGCCGAGCTGTGGAGATTAAGTGCGGGATATGTGTGACGGTGCGATGCATGTGGTTGGGAAATGGGCTGGGAGGAAGTGTATAAGAATGAGAGTGAGAGGATAGAGGGGTTAGTTGCAACTTCCTGAGGTTTGGTTGCAGAAGAGTCCCAACTGCATTTTGTCTGCTTTGTTACAGTGAGAGTACCACATGGTTTTGTTCTCTTTATCCTACTGGGAGATCCTTAGAGTGTTTCTTGATTGACGCCGGAGATCCACCCACTCCGGGTTGCTAATGAGAAAAGCCCCGAGGACACAGAAATTCAGCAGACATTACTCCATGACCTTTGTGAGGTTTGCTGGGGACGTTCATGCAGCCAAACCGTCGACCACGCGTCAGGCTCCTCGGGGCTCCACTCAGGGACAGGGAGTAACACTAGGGAGCCTCGTTATGTGCGCAACATCAAAACGAATCAGGCTCCGTCCGCCACCCCTCATCTCAGGCCCCCACTGTGGGCTGCAGGGTGAGCATGTGGAGGTAATGAGACCGTGGTGCACTTCGGCCCCCACCGCCACCTCCACTACGAGACACTAACAACTACTGGTGCCCCGGGGATGTCCGTTAGACACACAGTGAGAAAAAGAAAGAGTGAAATGGGGGGAAAAAAGAGTGTGAGAGAGGAAGAGAGACCAGGCAGTCCACGTAACCAGCTGAAGTGGAAGTTATCCTCATGAAGGGTGTGTGTGTGTGTGTGTGTGTGTGTGACTCATGCACTGCCAGGGGTTTTCAGAGGTCTTGAAGGAGCTGTGCCAAGTTGTGTGGAAGTTTCTCTTGTTGCCAACAGGCGCTGAGCAGTCAAGCCTCTCTACAGTCACACAGAGAGTGGTTGATTGTTTGTTTATGAATAATCCATGTGCACATGTAATCAGTGAATTACTGAATTAAAAATTGACACTGAATTATATACGTACTCTTCAGTGTAATTTCTCACTAAGTACCAATCATTTCAGGCCACTAAATGGTCTGCAGCTGGATGGAAATTATACAAATCTTTTAAGTTCTGGAGCAAAGCTGTAGAATGACAGAACACACATCTCTGGCAAAAAAAAACAAAAAACCCAAAAAATCCCAAAAAAACCCATAGAACCCCAAACTTGTTTTTCTCCCAAACAGTTGCTTGTGCCAGTAGCAAGCTTGATTAATTCAAGGCTCTTCTTTCTGGTCTCTCCAAAAAAGCTTTGGATAACATGCAAATCAGCCACAACAACTCATTTGCCAGGAAAGACCAGGAAAATAGACTCCAGACTTCTTGCTATAGATAAATCCAAACTTTCATAAAATCAGCTCTTTTAAACAATCCTCTTTAGTTGGATTTACTGAACAAATGAGTATTTTTTTAAAGTTTACTTGAGTAATTTGTGTTATTTCAACAAAATACTGACTCTTTGGCAGGTTAACTCAATGGCTTTTTGTTGAGTGAGTTCAACATTTTAGAGTAACATGCACTTAGTTTCTTAGGAGTTACTTAACACAGTTGCGTGGAACCACTTGACATAACTTTTTTAAGTAAATCCACAAAACATTTTTTGGGTGTAAGTAGCAACAATGGCTGGGTTTATCAGGTTTTCCTAAAAGCTTCACCACCATAGACAATATAAAAGATGAGGTCACCCACTGGTTTCTGAGGTCCTGTTTTGATGCCTTGAGATGAGTGTTTTCACTGTTGCCATCTTGAAACCAGATATGATGAGAGAGGGGTGGATCTGATGGTGAAATCGCAAGCTTATTGACTAAGGACTCATCAATCACAAGTTGTGAGCCAATGAGCACACCCTGGATGATCCTCCGTTCTGACACTTAAAATAACCAAAATTTACAAAATGGATTTAATGCTTTATTCAATATGACCCGAAATGAGTGACTGAACTCATAAGCTCATCAGGAAATTCAATTCAATTCAATTCAATTCAATTTTATTTATATAGCGCCAAATCACAATGACAGTCGCCTCAAGACGCTTTATATTTTAGGATAAAGACCCTACAAATTAGACAGAAAACCCCAACAGTCAGACGACCCCCTATGAGCAAGCACTTGGCAACAGTGGGAAGGAAAAACTCCCTTTTAACAGGAAGAAACCTCTGGCAGAACCAGGCTCAGGGAGGGGCAGCCATCTGCCGCGACCAGTTGGGGATGAGGGGAAACAGAAGAGAGCAGAGGGAGACAGGACAAAAGACACACTATGGGAGAGAGACAGAGTTTAATAATAACTAATGATCAAATGCAAGTGGTGTATAAACACATGGAGAGTGAAAGGAAGTGAGGAAGAGGAAGTGCTCAGTGCATCATGGGAAGCCCCCAGCACCCTAGGCCTATTGCAGCTTAACTAAGGGATGGTTCAGGGTCACCTGATCCAGCCCTAACTATAAGCTCTATCAAAAAAGAAAGTTTCAAGTCTAATCTTAAAAGTAGAGAGGGTGTCTGTCTCCCGAATCCAAACTGGGAGCTGGTTCCATAGGAGAGGG
>VUQI01050448.1:16612-28046 GCA_015106735.1 Paratilapia polleni | reverse complement strand
GAGGAAGATGGATGATCACAAGCCATCAAACAAAGCTGAGCTGCTTGAATTCTTGCGCCAGGAATTGCATAAAGTCACCCAACAGCAATGTGAAAGACTGGTGGAGAGCATGCCAAGACGCATGAAAGCTGTGATTGCAAATCAGGGTTATTCCACCAAATACTGATTTCTGAACACTTCCTAAGTTAAAACATTAGTAATGTGTTGTTTAAAAATGAATGTGAACTTGATTTCTTTTTGCATTATTTGAGGTCTGAAAACACTGGACCTTTTTTGGTATTTTGACCATTTTTCATTTTCTGCAAATAAATGCTCTAAATGAAAATATTTGTATTTGGAATTTGGGAGTTATGTTGTCAGTAGTTTATAGAATAAACAAAAATGTTAATTTTACTCAAACATATACCTATAAATAGCAAAATCGGAGAAACTGATAATTTTGGAGTGGTCTCTTAATTTTTTCCGGAGCTGTATAAGGCACAGCGTATTTTGTGCAGGAAGTGTATCAGACTTGGCACGATGGGAATCAAGGCAATGGAATCCCACTCGGTGTTCCCAGACTCTGTCATGCAGTTGTGTGATTAGCTTATTGTGGATGCTGCCAAAGACATCTTTGTTTTAATGTTCAGTGAAAGCCTTGACCAGACCACAAAAACCAAACAATTGGTATCTTTTGGTATCTATTTATCTTTGGATAAGTTGGTCCTAAATTTCCTTAAGTTAAAAAGTCACAGGCAGGCTCAAGCTATAGGAACCTTGTTCGCTCCTTCTGTTTAGTAATTTTCTTTTTTTTTTTGACTGTTTGTTAATCATTACAATCTTCTGTCAGATTGCCTGAGCCATGTTTGCCCTTTTAATTTGCCTGTTTTGTAGTCTTGTCTATTAGTTTCTTGCTCTGTTTTTGAATATCGCGTGAATTCCAAGTTAGCACCTGTCACATTTCTATCTCCTACTGATTTTCAAGATTTTCCAGCCACAATAATTCTTTCAACTAAAAAATCAGAGACATTATAAGAGCAAGACATGGCAGTCCTGAAAGGATATCTGTGTGAGAAGGCTGCAACAGCATAGATGGTTGTAGAAGTCTTAAATCTACATATTATGCAGTTGTTATCAGATTTGACTGGTGATTTTAGACATTCAGTTTATAAGTCCCTCGAACCTTGAACTTGAGGATTATTTGTATAATGCTTCAAAATAATTGCTCAAATAAGTGCCTGGAGGGATTTCACTATGACTGCCGATTTGCAAGACTTGCTTCTGGAAGGAGTTTGAAAAAAAAAAAAGCACTTTTATCAAGCTAAAAACAGTTACTGTCTTTGTTCTTGACCACTGCACTCCATTGCAACCGTTATCAGTAGCATGAACGTTACTGGCACCGGCTCAAAGCAAATATGTGGTCTGAATGATGTTTTAGGGTGGACTGATGTTAAATCTGTGCCATCTCAGTTACAGGACAGTGTCACTTCAGTCAGTCACATCAACCTTAGGTCTCCACATCATGCTGTTGGTTCATTGCTTATTTTAAGTCCTATGCAGAACTAAATGGGTGGTAAAATCTAAATGGACAATCTGTCTTCCTCAGCCAAACACAGCTCTTCTATTTGAAAATAGATTCATCCAGTCAGCAGGCAGCAGGAGTATCAGGTCCTCCTGTGCACCTCCGAGGTGCCTCACTGTGGTCGCTCTCTGCAGCTGCAACTCATTTGCTACTGACTGCTACAGCAATCATATGCATCCACTGATTCATTCATAACCTGTCATAAAAAAATGCATTTGACAAAGTACATTAGCTTTCATAGAATATCAGTAAAGATTAATTTTTCATCTGCTAACCCATGGTAAGACATTTGCTCTTTTTGTGTGCGTGCGTGTGTGTGTTAACAGCATTGAAATGTCTCTTTTTCATTGACCACGCTTGGAATAGACTTGAAATGATCACTGTTGACTCTAACTGGCATTCAGGTGTTCCGGCCACGTACGCCTCCGGAGGCCATTGCCTTGTGCTCCCGCTTGCTGGAGTACACGCCCACGGCCCGCCTAACACCCCTAGAGGCCTGCGCACACTCCTTCTTTGATGAGCTGCGTGACCCCAATGTCAAACTGCCCAACGGGAGAGAGAAGCCCTCGCTCTTCAACTTCACTACCCAGGGTACGCACACACAAAGTGTTCCTCGAAGGAGAAACCATTAACATGTAACTACACAGGAAAAAACATACCCTGTGGTCACATTTGCATTGTAAATGCGATTTAAAACCAATATTAAAATAGCAGATTTAGAGGGATGTGAATCCTTGGGAGTATACAGTTTTTCAGGGCTATCTGTTTTGAATAATTATTCACATTACTTCATTTAGATACACCGACCACAGAAATGCACGTTTTTTTACTTCCATCTTTTTTTCTTTTTTTTTTTGCTTGTGTCTTCACATTTTAGTCCAGAGCCTCACAGATGAGTCAATCAATTTTCCATAACTGCATCAAAACTTTAGAAGAATATAAATTACATTTAAAGTATTTGTTTTAACAGCACAGTTGCCTTAGTCTGGGGCAAATCTGTTATCTCATATTGTGTGGTTACCCTTTATCATACGCCATTTACAATAGCATTTATACATAAGTAAATCTAAGTACGTCTTAAAATGCCACATTTTTTCTGCCTCCACAATTCTCTTCTTTTTTCAGGATTACTTATGTTTCCATTGTTGGTCTACAGGTGGCTTTGTAACAATACGATCTGGAAATATATTGTGTTCTTCCTTTTTCAGAGCTATCTAGTAATCCCTCTTTGGCCTCCATACTCATCCCTGCCCACGCCCGCAGCCAGGCTGCCGCCTCTACCCCAACCAATGCGTCTGCCACCACAGGTTAGAGCCACGCTACCTCCGCCAGGCCCTCGTTTCATGTGGCCAGCTGCTCTATATTTATTACTTTGAAGTACTGGTTGTGGCTTTACTCACTTCTAACATGAAAAACAATTTCATCCTCTAAAGGTCAGTCTGTTTAGTTCAGATTTAAGTTAAATTTAACTCAAGCCAAAGGTTGGTTTGTATTGATGTCTTTGAAATGCACTGTGAGCACTAAATGCTGCACTGCAAGTTGTTTCTTTGACCAGAGTGTTGACTTACCTAACATACTGGCTCAGTTTGGCACATTTGTAGCTGAGAGCAGGGCTGAGGAATTCGCTGGATTTTATTTTGAGCTGTGAGTTTGGCTTTTAACGATTATGAAATCAGGATACTTGAGATTTTAAAAATTATTGTAATCATTTGCAAAGATGCTCCTGTTTCATTTTGCACTATAAATTCTTCCCTCTATATTCTATTACAGCAGTGGCTTTCGCCTGACCCCATAAGCCAAAACCCACTGCCCACCATGTGACGTGCTTAGCTCAGTCCACATTGGTTTATTTGTTTAGTCACATATATTTAATTCTATTTAAACACTTTAAAAAGTTTTGTGACCGAAATAATCAGAATTATTATTTTTGCCGTATTTTTTGCTCGGTACAACTTGCACCTCTGGGTTACTGAGCACCTCCAGTTAGGTATTAAGGGCCTTATTGATGAGGCTAAACTCAGAGCAGTGGTTAAGAGAGGGGTAGCATTATTGATTCACATCCCCTGCCCATATTTTTCAGTCCGTTTTGTTAGTAAACCCCCTTTACAGCATCCTCAAACGCACACATTTGTACTCTTTGCTCTCACTGTGTCTTTGTGACTCTTTTTCTACTTTTATCTCTAAACCAACTGTTCGACTGAGTGTACCTCCTCTTCCTGTTCACAGACGGCAGCAGCACAGAGCGAGGTCCCACCACCACCACCGCCTCTGCCTCAGCTTCCAACTCCACCTCCTGAGCCCACAGAGCACCTGCCCCGCCCCGGTCTCAGCCCCAGCCCACAGCCTCTCCATTGCCCTGGCCAGGGGGTGAGCTCTGCTCAGCTCTGCTCCTCTCCCTGACAGCAGCGGAGCGATGCTGAAGCAGGCCGGGTTCGACAGCTAACTGGCAGCCCCATGCCACGACCACAAACCGAGCATCCCTAATCTGCCTCTTTTATCCCCAACCGGCCTCCTCATACAGCTGTTTGAACTCTTCTCCATCCTCCGTCAAAGATACCTCTCCGTGCCCTCTTAGCAGGGAAGTGACGCGCAGGGCCAGAGGTGTTGTCGACTGTACTATTGATAAAAGTACACTGTACATGTATACACAATGCTAGCCTGCTAATGTTTGTAAGAGGACAATCTGTAGAAAAGTCCTAAGCTGTCTCCCTTTTGCCCTCTCTCTCTCTATCTGGCCTCCCTCTACATTGTTCCATTTTTCTGCATCCTTTGACCTCTGACCCCTGTGTCCCCTGGCCAACCCTGTCCCCCCAACACGTCCCCTTTTGGTTTCTTCTGTAGTGCATGGCCTGAGTATGGTAGGATCACCTGGGGGTCACCAAGCCCTCTCACCTCCACTTCTGCAGACAAGGCATGAGGCTCACGCACGCGTAAACACACACACACACACACACACACACACACACACACACACGGATGCATGATGATCCCGGTGTATGTGGAAAGAAGCAGTCCTCTTTGGGAGGAAATGTTTGGGCAGTGTTTATTTTTGTTTTTTTTCCTTTGCCCGGGGTTGTTTTTAAAATGGTTAGCAAGCTGTTTTACTCAACTTTTAATTTTTTTTTTTTTTTTTGGACTCCTGGGCAGATGTCTTTTTGGATTGCCATGTGAGATGGTTGTGACATGTATCTGGTCCTGTGTGCTTGTTTAATATATACATACAATACAAAACAAACATGCATACATACACAGTTTATATATTACTTTTCCTTATGTATAAAAAGTATATATAGATATATGTATATTAACTACAATGGTTCAGAAATCATTTATGGTGAGCTCATATCTGGCAGAGCAGTGGCAATATTTGCTGCTGCGTAAAGTCAGTAGGTTTAGATAAGGTGGTGTTTTATTTTCTCTGTTTCTTTTTGCTGGAGTGTGGTTAGATTCCAGCAGCCACTTCCCCGTGTTGTCTGTATTAAGGCTGTAGACGGATTTAGGGCATCGCTCTATTCCCAGTCTTTGTACCGCTGTAACAGCGTTTCTGTGACAGTGCAGCGTCTAGACAAACACGTTCTCCCGTCTGAACCTCTCTTTCTGTCTCTGTGAAGAATTCGAGATTAATTTCCATGCTCGACTCTCGGCCGTGGTCTTTTGCACACCACTGACTGTCTCGTGTGTTGTGACCAGCGACTGAAGTGTTAGCCCTAGCGTTCTTTCTCCTCCACCCGCAGCACATAGAGCCACTCGGTACAGTCTGGCGGATCGTCTTATTTACAGAGAATATTCACTACATTAAAAGAAAATGAAAAGGAAAAAAAAACTGAATTTGTATATACAGTATAAATGCTCCTCACCAAAATTCTCACTCGTATGACTTGTATGTTGTTTTTTATGTTGATTTTTTTTTTTTTTTTTTTTTTTTTTTTTTTTTTTCATTATATTTTTTTTTTTTTTTTATCTTTGTACTATTTTGAATACATATTTATAAATCATTTGCAAATCACTGCATTCTAATTTTATTCAATTTTACATAGTGTCAACTTTTTTAAAATGGGTTTACTCTTACAGGACCATTTGTTTATTTATTTATTTATTTATTTATTTTTTGCAGATGAAGGATTGGTTTTGGCTGCATGACAATCACAGCTCACAATAGCACATAGGCTCACTGGGACAGAATACAGGCATTATACAGTAAAGAGTGACTTTGCCTGTGAAAGGTGTTTCACGAAAAATATATTCCCAATCCACACCTTACTTGATTTCCTAAAAACTGAGATGAACTGGATAAAGAAAAAGATTGCATTTGTGTGATTGTGTGAGAAACTGGAACACAAAGCAGGGAAGCAAGATGTCGTTGTGGGAAAAAAAGGCTGAGTCCTTATGGCTTTGGGGATTGCCTAACATTCCTGTTTATTGTCTTGACAACTGTTAGATTGACTGCCATGAATCCTGCATGGATCATCCCAGTGGGGGCTCAGACTATACTTAAATTACTGCAAATGGGAAATCTTCTTTGCACACTAAAGTTAATTATGGAGTTCCTCAGGGTTCTGTGCTGGGACCAATTCTCTTTGCTTCCCCTAGGCAATATTATTTATTATTAATATTATATCCATGAAGCCAAATGACACAAATCAATTAGTTAAACTACACGCATGTCTAAAAGACATAAAGGCCTGGATGACCTCTAATTTCCTACTTCTAAATTCAGACAAAACTGAGGTTATTGTACTTAGACCTCAGAATATATGGCATATAACCAGATATTTACTCTGGATGGCATTACTTTTGCCTCCAGTAACACTGTGAGAAATCTTGGAGTCATTTTTGACCAGGATATGTCTTTCAACAGACAAATTAAACAAATATGTAGGACTGCCCTCTTTCATTTGCGCAATATCTCTAAAATTAGAAACATCCTGTCTCAGAGTGTTGCTGAAAAAATAGTTCATGCATTTATTACTTCTAGGCTGGACTATTGTAATTTATTATTTTCAGGTTGTTCTAAAAGCTCCCTGAAAAGCCTTCAATTAATCCAGAATGCTGCAGCGAGAGTACTGACAGAGACTAGAAAGAGAGACCATATTTCTCCCATTAGCTTCTCTTCATTGGCTCCCTGTTAAATCAAGAATCAAATTTAAAATCCTTCTCCTCACATACAAAGTGTTGAATAATCAGGCCCCATCATATCTTAAAGACCTCATAGTACCATACTATCCCAATAGAGCACTTCGCTCTCAGACTGCAGGCTTACTTGTGGTTCCTAGGGTATTTAAAAGTAGAATGGGAGGCAGAGCCTTCAGCTTTCAGGCCCCTTTCCTATGGAACCAGCTCCCAGCTAGGATGGAGAGACAGACACACTGTCTACTTTTAAGACTAGGCTTAACCTTCTGAGACCCAAGCTCTTGTGATGCATTTTTAATTTCTCCTAGCTATTTGTGATTAGTTCGACCTGATAAGCACATAAACTAATCTTCCTCTTTGAACAAGAAGTTGTTACTTTGTTATGTAGTTGATGACAATGGGCTTATTTGCATAACTCAATAAAGTCAACATTGCTTAACAAAGTATAAAACACTATGGAGCAGGCAAGCATAAGGTGGAGAAAAGCCAAAATGTAATATCCCCATATGAGGACACAGGGTGTCAGGAGATTAAAACTTTCCTTTTTGATAAAGCTTATAATTAGGGCTGGAACAGTTGACCCTAAACCATCCCTTAGTTATGCTGCTATAGGCTCAGGTTGCTGGGGACCTCCCCATGATGCACTGAGCATTTCTTTCTCACTCACCTTTCTTCACTCTCCATGTGTTCATACACTACTATTGCATTTAATCATTAGTAATTACTAAACTCTGCTTCTCTCCCACAGTGTATCTTTTGTCCTGTCTCCCTCTGCTCTCATTTCTCCTCACCCCCAACTGTGGCAGATGGCTGCACCTCCCTAAGCCTGGTTCTGCCGGAGGTTTCTTCCTGTTAAAAAGGGAGTTTTTCCTTCCCACTGTCACCAAGTACTTGCTCAAAAGGGGTCGTCTGATTGTTTGGGTTTCCGTTTAATATTGTAGGGTCTGTAGCCTACAATATAAAGCGCTTTGAGGCGACAGTTGTTGTGAATTGGCACAATATAAATAAAATTGAATTGAATATTTTTAGGTTGTCTGTCTCTTTGTGTTGGCCCTGCGACAGATGACTGCGACTGGCGACCTGTCCAGGGAGTACCCCGCCTCTCGCCCTATGGCAGCTGGTATGGGCTCCAGCCCCCACCCGCGACCCTGAATAGGATAAGTGGAAGAAAATGGATGGATAGATGGATGGATGAATATTTTTACAGTTTATTGTCCACAACTATGTCTTCAACTATCCACTGTCCAGTTTTGGTGAGCCTGTGCCTAATGGAGGTTCAGATTTCTGTTCTTGGCTGACATGAATGGAGCCCAATGTGGTGCTTTGCTGTTGTAGCCATTCTGTGTGTGGTCAATATGTTTCAAAATGCACAACAAGTCAGGATTTGACATGTTGTGCATTTTGATATGCTTTTGCCTCTTCACCTCATTTGTACTGTACCCTTTCTGTCTGCTTCATACTGTTCTGGGCATATCTGTCCTCTCTCACCAACAAAGTGTTTCTCAAGCAAATTTTTTCACACCCCTCTATATACTGTTGGGGTTAAAAAAAAACATCCCAGGAAATCTGTGGCTTCAGGCACCAACAATCAAACCATAGTCAAAGTCATCACAGCTTTCCCATTGTGAAGTTTGATATAAAGACTAACTGAAGCTCCTGATCTGTATCTGGATACATTTAGGCACTGCACTGCTGCCATACAATTGGCTGACAGAATAAATGCATAAACAAGTAAGTGTAAAAGTCTTCCAGATAAAAAAGCCTCATGTTCTATCAGCAAAAACAGCCTAAGGTGAGTGTTTACTGACGGCACACCTGAGGACGTGTGGACTGGGTCAGCGTGTCCAGCATTCGCTCAACAATCATATCATGCCATAATAGTGCCAATCCTCCATGATACTGTGCAGCAGCAGGGATCACCCATCTGTACAGAGCATACAGAAGAGCTGCTCCACCAGTGCAGCTGTAGAGAAGAGTCAGCCACATCCTGCAACCAAGACAGCATGTGTAAAAACATAAATTCAGCATGGTTATAGTGTATAGTGCTGCATTATGGAAAGAGGCAGTGATAAATGAACCCCAGACACAGTGCAATAACAGCACATCTGCATGAGATAAATGAAAGCTCTCATCTCCCCTCACCCTACCTCTCCCTTTGTGGTGGGTTAATGAGATGGGTATTTACTATGCAGTGTACAGTTGCTGCTTCACTATCAGCTGTTGTTGCCACCGCTGCTATGTCCAAGCTCAACACCCACACGTAACTCAATATGATCATATCTCTGAACAATATCATTCAATATCAACTGCAATAAACAGTGAAAAACACACAGCAAAGTGCTTTGTGTGCAGCTTTCCCACTCTCAGGAGCAATTAGTCTGTTTAGATATCACCAGCACAGATAAAATGGGTAAGAAAAGACTAAAAAAAAGAGGAGAAAAGCACAGGCAGAATTCTAAACAAGAGCCGTTTCTGTGGGAAAGCAGTGAAAAGCATGGCTGGAAGCGACTATACCTTGCACTAATAATACAACTGTGAGAGACCAATGGCTGTTGAGGTAATTCCTTTTGATTTGGAGTTTTAGTTGCATGGCAACTGGCCGGGGGTTAAGAGCAGTGTCACAAAAGGCAGAGAACTGGGATTTTAACCTTTACTTTGGCTTCTTCTGAACATTCAACAAAAGGCTCAGAAAATAAAATGGAGTTTTAGAAAGGCTACATAAACACACACTTACATGTTTATCATTGTGCAGAGACACAGCTGCACCAAGTTACGTGCTTTTGCTACTGTCTACCTGAATTCAAACTCTATTGGAATAAAACAAGAGAAAGCACAACAAAACTGGTAAATATCATTAGTTAAGATGTGAAATACTGTTTTGTTTTGCATGGCTGATGTATTAAAGCAGTGTCAGTTACTCACAAGTATAATCTTTGCTGCCCCCCAGTTTCACAATACTATGATTCCAAAAACTCTTCAGTCCAAAACAGGAATTAAAACCAGATTGAGCTGTGGTCTCCCTTTAGCAACTCAGGAACAAAGTCTTCTTAGGAAAAAAAATCCTGGTGCATTCTTAAAAGCTCACTTATTATTACAATCTAACAGAAGACTTACGTGTGCAGGCAGGCGTTCCTCCCAGTCCTCTTCTCGCCTCCTGTTGCTGCTAGAGAAAAATGTGTGAGTTTTCTAACACCCGGACATATGACTGCGTTTACATGAGGCTAACTCCTCCCTCCTCTTCCTTCCACCCTCCTACTCAGAGCTGTGCTGAATGTGAGCATGCAAGGAATGTACAACAGACCTAATCTCAAGAGTCACACAGTTATTTGTGCAAGGCATTTAATGATTTATTAGGGTTCAATACAAGTGCTGATTAAACCACTTTCATGCATTATTTCTAGATGTTTAAACGGATATTCTTAGTGAGTAATTATGTCCTTTACATTTTGATTACAATGTCACCTTTTTCTTCAAAAGTCCCTAAAATGGGGGTAACTGTCACAGACTATAGTTGTTTTTAATAAACTTTTATCTTAATGGTTTTCCTTCCTGTAGTGAGGCACCAGAGTAATTTAAAGTTGGTACTTGAGCTGTCTGGAGATATGCATTCTGCACCTCAGACTTACACTGTTCCCATTTCAATACTGTACAAAGGAGTTGAGGTCTTGATTTGCTTTTGTGGAAATAAAAATAAAACCAATCTTCCGTTAGTTTATCGAAACTCAAGAACGTTGTAGTCTTGATTAGAGGCACTTTGTAAGACAAAGCTGTATTTTGGTCACTGCCTAACTTAGACAGCCATTAAAAGAACAAAAGAACAAACAACCCAAGTCAGGGTAATATACATTAACGAAAGCTGTGCTCATGACGCCAGCACCAGGTTACTCCCACCGCTGACCAATCCCATGTCACAGAGATAGTCCACTGGGCTTTGAATGTTACAAAGCTAGTCTGTCTAGGAGGCAATCCAGGGGTGTTTCAGACACTGGGCAGCTGTGGCTCTTTTCTCTGGCAGCAGCTCCAACATGGTCAAGAGAAACGAACTGAACTGTAAAGCATCCTCCCGTGGCCACTCATACTTGTCCAGCAGGATCTCAAACAGGCTCCACGGCTTCAGTTTTGAGATGTGTCGCAGCTTTCCTGAAGAAATAAAAAAGAAGACCAACACACCAGGACACTTTTGTTGAAGGTAGCTATCTCATCAGCTCTACAGATTAACTGAATAAGGGAATTAATTAGGTAGGTAACTTTCTGAACAGTTTCTCTGTCAGTCACCAAGCATGAGGGGACTCTTTGATAACAATAAACTAAAGAAATTTTAAAAAAAAGTGGGGATACAAAAATTGTTGAAATGTTAATCATTTAACACAAAACTTTACCCTTGGTGCTGAAGTAACGTTTAGAATTTCTCCCTGAGAGGGCAAACTGTGATGGAAGAGGTCCCAGTAGCTCAATGATGTGGGCAATGTGATCTGAAAGGACATGGGTACATGCTGTACGATAAGCACATCAATCAAGGACAAAAGGGATACTGTGAACAACACAAACCTTCCTCGCGAGAAAATGTGGCTCCTGACTGGGGGTCGAACAAGTAGTCCCCTGTGGCCAGCTCAAAAGCCTACAGTGCACACAAAGGGGCAAAAATAAAAACAGTGGTGGCAGATCTAGGAATGTCAATGAGATGCAGACCTTTTTTTTTTTTTTATTAAAAAAAACAAAAAAAAAAAAAAACACTTTTTTACA
>VUQI01050448.1:5996-16592 GCA_015106735.1 Paratilapia polleni | reverse complement strand
GTGAGAGAGATGCAGACCTTTTTTTTTTTTTTATTAAAAAAAACCAAAAAAAACCAAAAACACTTGTATGCAGGTTCTTAGTTTACCATGCAGGCAGTGCTCCAGATGTCGGCTGGTGTGCCGTAGTCAGCACCAATCAGAACCTCTATAGAACGATACTGGCACGTCTGGATGTCTTCAGTAAAGTGTTTGTGCTGACAGCAAGAGAGATAAGCTGTTAAGCAATGACATGAACTGCATACAAAGCTCCACAAAATATGTCTTTCTATGTGAAATTACAGACCTATTAACCTAACTTATGCTATATGCATGTGGTTGTCTATTATCTCAATGATTATGATACATAAGTGTAGAAATTACTAAAATATGCCGCTAAAGACTGCAAAATATTTCTACTATTCTAAATGACTATCTAAATGACTGTTCTTAGGAACAATGGTGCTTGGAGCTACACGCTATTATGGACATGCTAGCAAAATTGCAAATGCTGATGTTCAGGGAATTTAGCATATTAGCAAGCTAACATTTGCTGACTGGCTGAAAACTACTGTTAACTAAGCAAAAGAGAAATTAACCAGATTCAGAGCATCAGAAGACTTTCAAAGAAATCCTAGAAACATTCCTACTGTGTGTCAACCACTTGCCTGATCGTTGACCTCATAATCTCCTATACAGATGAGTTGTGCAGCTTCTTCTTTCAACTTGTTATATTGCACCTATGCACAAGTGCTGCTGTCTCCCACATTCTGTATGGGGCTATGATGGGCTGATAGAGAGGAGCAGCAACACTATTGCAAAGATCAAACCTAACCTGACGTCATTCACTGTATGTTAGAAGTTAGACCACAAGTTAGAACTTGCGGTCCATAGTGGTCTAGAACACATTGCAGAGCTGAGTCATTGTCACATATTTATTAAAGGTCAAACTCCGAAGGTTTGCTGCTGATCTCAGTAAATGTAACAGAGTTGCCACCTTTCCTGAAGTTAGATTCGCAGATGTGGGTAAAGGAAGGGTGAAGCGCTGCAAATGATGCTCCGCAGGAAAGCCGAAAAAGCAGACTGGCATGTTAAACCATTCGTATTGTTACATTATGTTACAATTTTCTTGTAAACGTTGTAGTTATATGTTTAAGTTTAGTTTAGCTGAAGTTCATTATCATTCTATAACACTGCACTGACAGCAGTAATAAACACTTTAACTGGCTTCAGCATATACAGGACTACAGCAGTTCCTGAATTATTTTTGTAGACATCTTGGTCTCATTTTTCTGACTCTGACAAATAAAGTCCAAAGAACCATCAGAGGTAATGAAATGCACAAGATTACTCCACACACCTCTTTTAAGCTACATGTCAAATCAGCCCACACAGTCTTGTCTCACAGGCAACATATGGCAGCTGTGTTTTTCACCGCAGGGCACCGTAAATACGGCTATCATGCTGTGCACCTGTCACATTGTGTAATAATGATGGCTGAGAAGCATTTTTAATGTACTCATGTGGCCATTTATGAAACAGTGCTTCAAAGCTCTGACAACTGGAACATGTAGAAACACATTTCCTATTTCTCCCCTGAACTCCTTGATGCACACCACATCAGCTCCGGACATTTCCCACGTAATACATTTTGGAGTCAGGTTTCTTGCTAGACACTTTTTTCATCACAGAATTCAGAAAAAATATTCACTTTCTTGAGAACTCAAAAGCAAACAGAAATATAATTCATAATCAAAACAAATGATGTACTGTGTAAGAGTTTTTTGAAAAACAGAGGATATATACACTTTCTGGTAGCTTCTAATTTGAAGATAAACCAATCAACTGCTATTTTATATTTTCTTTGGGTTTAGTTTGCTTGTTAACTAATCACTCACCACCCAGCAGGCATTGCCCAGGTCAGCAATTTTGATGAGGATTTTGTCAGCGTTCTGAGGCTTCAGTAGGTCCAGAACAACATCTGAGTCACTGGTGCCTAAAGTACATAAGACAATGTGACAGCTAAAACAGTACTTTTACTACTTATGATCCATGTAATCCAAACACACACACACACACACACACACAAATTTCCTAAGTCTGACCTCGTGGAGAGGATGGAGAGGGTGGAGGAGGTTCTCTGTCTCCAGTCTGATGTAATAACACTGATCTGGAGCCAGCGACAGCAGCATCTGTGCTGAGGTCTGGACACGAGCAGAAGGAGTCTCTGTGGTTGTGTGCAGCTAAATCCAATCTGTCTTCCAACAGCAGAGTCTGTCTTCTTACACTGAGGTTAGGACCTGCTAGCTTAGTGTGACAAGTGGAGCTATGGGTGCTAGAGGGAGCACCGACATCAGAAACCGACACGTCGGGTTTGCATCGTCGGCTTCTGTCTTTCCTCGTCAACCGCTTAATTGGACTTCTGGAAACCCTGCTGGACTGTGCGGTGCAGTCAGCCATGGGAAACAATCAGAAGAGAGCACGGACTGAAGAAATTAAAATGAAATGCGCTCAGTAGTTTATCACAACGTCATTCCTGTTTTGTGGGTGCAGCAAATCATGCACATTAACACAACTACGAGTAATGTTTTGTATTCTATTATTACTTAAGTGGACAGACAACTGTGGAAGTATTTAGTATTGTTTTATTTTATATCTCAACAGTGAATCTTAAAGTTTTGAAGTTAGTCTGTATGATGTTGAGTAGGTTGCTAACAACAAGCTCTTGTGAAACCACAGCAGCAGCTGTTGGAAGGGTATCAAAATCTGCAGTTGTGTCGCTTACTGTTTCAATGTTTGCTCTAGTCTCCAGTCGTGGTAGTCACAGTAAGCTGTTTATTGTAGGATATATAGTGTAGGAGCTGCACTCTACAAATACATGGTAACCTGCTCTGCTCTTCTTGTCTGTACTCCATTGGACATAGGAGTCCATAAAGTTCCTTTCTGTAAATACAGTATATGCACTCACCAGCCACTTCATTAGGATCCATTAATGCAAATATCTAATCAGCCAATCACATGGCAGCGACTCAATGTATTTAGGCATGTAGACATGGTCAAGAAAACCTGCCGAAGTTCAAACTGAGCATCAGAATGGGGCAGAAAGGTGATTTAAGTGACTTTGAATGTGCCATGGTTGTTGGTGTCAGACAGGCTGGTCTCAGTATTTCAGAAACTGCTGATCTGCTGGGATTTTCCTACACAACCATCTCTAGAGTCTACAGAGAATGGTCTGAAAAAGAGAAAATATCCAGTTAGCAGCAGTTCTCTGGGCCAAAATGCCTTGTTGATGGCAGAGACCCGAGGACAATGGCCAGACTGCTTCGAGCTGACAGGAAGGCAACAGTAACTCAAATAATCACTTGTTATAACCAAGGTATGCATCTCTGAACAAACAACATGACAAACCCTGAAGTAAATGGGCTACAGGAAACTGAGGCTACAATTCATGAAGGCTCACCAAATTTGGACAACATAAGTCTGGAAAACCATTGCCCGTTCTGTTGAGTCTCAACTTCTGCTCCAACACTCAGAAGGTAGGGTCAGAATTTGGTGTATAACAACATGAAAGCATGGATCCATCCTGCCTTGTATCAGCAGTTCAGACTGCTGGTGGTGCGTAATGGTGTGGGGGATATTTTCTTGGCACAATTTGGGCCCCTTAGTACGCTTATTAATTACGCTACAGCGTACCTCAGTATTGTTGTTGACCATGTCCATCCCTTTACCCATCTTCTGATGGCTGCTTCCAGCAGGATAACGCACCGTGTCACAAAGTTCAAATCATCTCAAACTGCCTTCTTGAACATGACAATGCCTTCACTGTACTCAAATGGCCTCCACAGTCACCAGATTTCCACCACATCCCAAAGGTGCTCTATCCAATAGAGCACCTTTGAGATGTGGTGGAAATGGAGACTTGCATCATGGATGTGCAGCTGACAAATCTGCAGCAACCGTGTGATGCAACCATGTCAACATGGACCAAAATCTCTGAGGAATGTTTCCAGCATCTTGTTGAATCTGTGAAGAATTAAGACAGTTCTCAAGGGAAAAAGGGGGTCCAACCCAGTACTAGCAAGGTGTACCTAATAAAGTGTCCAGTGAGTATAGGTTTGATGTTGTAAACTGTCCTTTCCAGTGTCTTTTTAGGGTGTGATACTAATCCAATCTCTGCCCAAATTATTTGTAATAGTTACACACATCTGTGTGGGTAGTAGAAGGAAAAATATGTATGCCACATATTAGTGAGTACATAAATATTGCAAGTGTAAAAATATGAAGAGGAAAATAAGTACATGTTTTCTGACCACGGTAAAGAGGCCACAGGCATTAACATCACATACTGCTAATTATAATAAAAAATTAGTAATGAGTAGGTTTAGGAAGTTTCCCTGTATCCAATAACAGTGAATAGAAGTCTCAGCGCAGTGTGCTTGTACTGATGCCGGGTCTTTAACAATTTCACAAAGCCGTAGGTGTTATCAAGATGCAAATAAGAGCTCCAGTATAAAAGCAAAACACAAACTCCATCTTACCCACTCCCCGAGAGTGTGGAAAACCCCAGTCAGCTTCCCAAATACGTTGGACAAACTCTAAGGAAGTCAAGGCATAAAAGTAAAAATAATCATAAAACAGTTAGAGCTAAACATAAATGTATTAATAAGATGATAATAACAGAAGAATATATTTCAGGTTGCACACCTGTTTTTCTCTGGAGCCTGTGTGCACTGACACATGAAAAAACATCAGCAGGGGAAAAATAGTCAAAAAATGTGAACAGCAGATAAGGTACTTAAAGATTCCTGTGATGCATATATAACTGAGTCATGTGTAGGATGATCTCAAGCTGATGTGCTTACCAGCACAGCATCACTAACCTGTGGAGCTGGTGAATGCAGGAGACACAGGCAGCTGCCACAGCTTGGTGTTGGCTGCAAGCTTTTCAATATAAATCTCGTCCACTCTCAAAAGGATGTTTTCTGGCTTGATGTCTGTGTGGATAATCTTGCATTTAGTGTGCAAGTAATCTAAACCCTGCAGAACCTGTGATAAGGAATGGAAATTGAGTCACTGTCATTGCATCTCAAGTCAATAAGGAGCAAAAACAGAAGATAATCTGTTCACAGAAAGACCTCAAATAATGGCAACAGACAAGGGACAATTTCAAAGGTGGGAATAAAAGTTTGTACAAAACCTGTCTGAGGATGCTCTTGACGCAGGGCAGAGGGAGGCCTGTGTAGTTGGATTTGATGATCCACCTCAGCAGCTGGTGACCCAGAACCTCCAGAACCATGCACATATCTGGTGAGCAATTAAGGACCTTGTTTCCTACCGCAGAACCTGAATATTCAGAGTTTCTTGGGTATTTAGAGAAAGCCAAAATACATCTACAGGATCTGCACGTGAAGTGTCACCACTTTGATACAATACTTCATAGAAAAGTCGTACTTGAACCACAAGTTACAGAGTAGATGATTGTGACAGAACACCTTCATAAAGGATACGTTCTCCATTCACTCCAGTGACCTTGAAGTCATCAATGAGGTGGACTATGCTCTCACGTTTAGGATCTTTGGGGTCGCTGTCCCTTACCTGATGATCATGCATTGAACATACCAAGAACAAAAAAAAAAAAAAAAAAAAAAAAAAAAAAAAAAAAAAAAAAAAAAAAAAAAAAAAAAAAACCCAGAATAAAACAGCTTCTAGCGAGCTGGTATTTTAACCTGTGCGATATCTTGACTTCCAAATGATGCAACTTTCTTTTGTAAAATAACATGATAATTTAGTGGCTTTACCCTGAGGCAGCTTTTATAAAAATCATACAAGGATGCATTTAACAAATTGTATTCTGGCGTATTGAGAAGAGTGTTAGTGTTATTTTTAAGGTTCAGAGTGCTGTTTTTGTGTCTAATTCTAACATCATGTCTCTTGGGGAGTACTCTGCTGGGCAGGCAGAAATGTAATTACATGCACAATTAAACAGTGAGCTTTAAATTCATGAATAACTAGAGTGTGTTAGGAGAATCACAATGGTCAGCATTTTTCTACACTAGATACTACTCACTTCTTAGGGGAAACCGATTCCTCCAGCATGGTGGATTCCTCATCTCCCTCAAGGCCAAAACGATCCTTACTCTGCTTCTGCAGAGAGAAGATTAACAGACATCACAGTGAACACTGTAGGCTAAATATATGAAGAATTTTATGTATCTTGTATTGATTCAAATAGGTTTTTTATTTTATTTTTTTAACTACTTGCCTTTTTAAGAATGATGTCAATGTATCCAGCAATAAGCTGGGATATCTGCTCTCCCTCTGTAGTCTGGACGGAGTAGTAACTTTCCTGGTACTCTCCAAAATCCTTTGTAATGCATCAAAGATTGCAGAGATTCAGTGCAAGACAAGTTAGTCACTTTAAGTTACTGTATGTTTACATCTACCCAACACTGCAAAAATACTCTATTCATAATAAAAGCCTTACTATCCGTGCATGGATGAAAAAAAAAACCCGTACTGGGCCTGAATAAACTTGGCATCACCTTCATCATTTTCTACTCTTAATGAAAAGAAAAAATGACGTGCTTCCACAGAGCATCCGATTTCTCCAAAGAGCTGATTAAAAATGAGATGTAGTGAATCTGAAAACTGCTCACTTCAAAGCATTCCACAGAAACACGCGGGCGAGTATTTTTAGTTTAAATCAATGTTGGCAAACATACCTCAGAGTACTTTTCAAAATTTGCATAATCTATTAATCTTTAAATGGAGTAGACCCTTTCCAGTACAGGAAGAAAACAGCCAACAGCTGGTAAAGAAAATTGAAAAAGGTTTCAGATAAATAATGCATTCAAATTCTGCACATTCTCCCCCAGGTATCTATTGTTAAGTCAGATGAAATAGCTGGCTAGCATGCCAAAAAAACATTCAATATTGCAGTCTGAAATCTCTACAATTTTTAGGATTCTGTTTGTGTTGGAAAATGAAAAAAAAAAAGGGGGGGGGGAGCAAATATGTAAAGCAGAGCTGTATAAATCACTCTCCATACAAATACATGCATGGGACTAGGAGTGTATAACATAACATTCTAACTAGAGTTGAGGACATGATGCTGAGAGTCACATGGTACCAAGGTGAAGCTCTTGGGGGAAGCTGCCCATCTCTTGACTGTTGTCAGAGGCCATTCCTGCACCACATCCTTCGTCTTCTCATCCACCCGCATCACAGACTCTTTGGTTATCCCCAGCAGCCGCGGGACAAGCTTATTTTTACCCTTCATCTTTTCCTGTCAGATAGGAAAGCATCAGACAACATTTATGTTGGTGGTTAAACACCTACACAGGATGATTCATTCAAGGCACAAACGCAAGACCATTGTTCCATTCTCCTGGTGCTGCCGTAATACACATGCTGTGTCTGTGGCTTGAAGCCCCACATGGAGGAGGAGAAGGGCAGCTGTGAACTGACCCAGCAGAGTTCAGTCTTGTTTAACTGCAGCTTTATTGAGCAGGGTCTCCACAGACTGTCAGCACAGCGGCATGCTATTCCACCAGCTCTCTGCCTGACCAGCTCCACTGCCCCTCCACTATCTGCCCACTGAAAATCTATTACAGCTCACTTGAGACACCAAGCCTACACTTGGCTCCCCTCCAAGGGGAGGGGAAGGACAAAGCAAAAAATTAGCAGCGTGTAGAGATGGGGACTTCAAACCACTTGTGTTTAATGTGTCCAGTTCTTTTGCTGTTTTTATCACAGGGTCAAAGCAGAAAGCCCTGAGAACCACACAAAGGCCAATAAGTAGAAGAGCTTTCAAGCTCAGTGCTCTTAAACACAAGGACAGATAACATTATCTCACTGATCATGATATCTTTGTGCAAAGGTTTATTAAAAACTCTCATTGTTTTAGAGTACATTACCTTAATGTTATAATTACCAAGGCTGCATTCAAGCAGGAAGTGTGGTATTCTAATCTGAAGTGGAAAGTAATATATCATTTCAAACAGCTTAACCTTGGTTATCATTTGGGTAAAATATGCTTGTGCAAGAACATGCAATACAAGGGAAGCCTTCTTAATGAACCCCATCTGCATGGATGACTGTAGCCAATACATATAGATAATAAACCGGTTTATATTCCTATTTACAGTATCTTACAGCAAAAGAAGGTCTGCCACCCAAAAACCTGCAGTGATTAGACACTCAGATGAGAAATGGAAGGTTACATTAAATGCTTCAACAAAGCCAGGCCTATGCTTTTGCCCTTGCAAGCATCAAGAGCAGAGTGCAGCTGGAGTGAATTATTTAAGAGTCTTGAAACCTCCATCACTACACCTCCTCATCACAGACAGTGCTCGTACACATAGATGCGCATGCACTCTTCCATACGCACACTTGCACACAAAGATAATTTGAACCCTGCAGTGTACTTTAACTATGGGGCCAAACATTCCATTTATCGTCCATTAAGACCCCAGCAGACAACTGCACATTCGCTCTTTTCCCTCTTTCCCGCAAGTTCTTAGCCAAATGGGCTGCTGTCAGAGAGCTTTAATAATACCTGCTGCTGCAACTTTATCCCATTCACATGCTGCACTTCCAGTCCACTTATGTGTTTGCCAAAGCAGAACAGAGTAGAATTGCTATTGTCACAAGTATTTCACAGCACCAAGTGTGCTGCTGAACTACAAGTGCACACGCTTCCACTCTGATTCTGACTCGGATTTGTTGTGATAATGGGGCTTTCTGTGTTTTCAACAAGCTTTCATACGTGTGTGACAGCACTCTGCATATCAGGGCAGCTTTCTAGTCATAGCTGCCACTCATTAGAACAACAGCATTGCATGCCTGTATCATTAAATTAATATTTGTCAGTAATTATTAAAGGAAAATGCAGGTTTTATTTTCATAGCCTTGGCCTGCATTTTTTATTATGTTGACATTGTACCTGCAAATACAGTAATAATGGGGAAAGAAACACAAATTCCTAAATTTAGCCAGATTATTTACTGCTTTATTTGGAGGGTAAAACCAAAACAGTGTGCAACCAAAATAAGTAACAATCCTTCATCAAATGTAACTCATGCAAGGCTCAATTTGTTTTGTCCTTATTTTTGTGATAATGTGAGGATGTTTTCTTTTGGTTTCACAAAAATTATTATCTGGGCAAAAAAAAAAAAGAAAAAGGAAAAAAAGAGCATTTTAGCTCTTACCTTCACGAGGAAGAAGGACACTCCATATGTCTGAAGGGACCTAGCAAGCTTCACATACTTCACTTTTCCTTCTATCTCAGTCATCTCTCCACAGTTTTTATGTTCCTGGATAAACAACAGTTACATTTCCAACTTAAACTTATCACTACATATGTAAATATACTTGAAATGCTGTGGTCTATTTGTTATGTATGTATTTTATCAATTTATACCTCAACAGAGAACAAATGACACTTTTTTTACATGCTACCTTTGAGAAATGTAATGTACATACTTGGAATATCTTCTTCTCGGCCCCCCTCTGCTTGATGTATTCTTTAGGTAGGAACTCCTTCAGGCTACGGAGATAAATGACATTTTTAAGCGATTACTCATTTGAGCTATAGGCATTTCCTTTTCTAACATACCTCTAATTATGAGGTCACTCTTGCCTTACTGCCTACATCAGGAAACAGTTGTAACAGCTGACATCACCCCTGAGCTTTCCACTGGAGGAAATCCCTGAAGTAACAGCCATTACTGAGGCAGAGGATTTCTACCATACCACTGAACTGTATATGTGTAAAAGTACAACACACGCTACACAGGTATTCTGAATCTTGATATCAAGGCATCTTTTTCATAAGAAAATCTTACTCCAGGAATCCGGGCTTGTGCTTGTGCTCCACGTGGGGTCCGAACTGGATCTGAGCCTGGATCCCTGCAAACTCACAGGCTTTATCAAAGGAGACAGGGTGGGATCCATTCAATATATCATCTCTAGCCTGGAGGAGACACGAAGAGAGGAAAGGGAGAGTAAGTGTGAGCCAGTAACACACATCCAGGAAAAGGACCACAAAGACACAGGAATTATCCAAAATTCACCCAACAGAGCTCTCCAATGATCAATTCATTGTGTGCTTTGGACGGACTGTAGCTTCAGGAAGGATGTCTTCTAAGTGAATGACTAAGTGTATTTCTACAGAACATACACCATAACTGAGACTGAGCCACACAGGGGAGCCAAATAAGATTTGTTTGTGACAATGAAAGTAATTCTGGCAACTTTCACATATAACAGTTTAGAGTTTTGTCATCGCACCCCATTATGTGTTATTAAAAAAGAAAAGACATCACAGAAATGCACCAGTCTTTCACAATATCCCATCTGCATTGCAGAATGGCCCTCAGTATGCTGTTAAGAAATCTAATGACAGATTTTTTTTAAACCCTTATGCCTGTTTGGTGCTGTTGAGACATCATTTATGATTCAATACATTTTCAGCCAGGCTCTTTATAATTTTTTTTTTACCCTTTAGGTAGACAGAGAGGGAGAAGCCTTTGTTGCCATCTTTCAAATGCTTGTCCCTGTGCGCTGTTTTCTCCAGGGGGCAGTCAGCTTTTACCCCCCCCCCCCCCCCCTCCCCCCCCT
>VUQI01050443.1:0-16625 GCA_015106735.1 Paratilapia polleni | reverse complement strand
TTTATGTACTGATCACTTACAAATAAACTGAAATAAATAAAATGTCATCATGCGTTTGTAACCCTTTCCAGACTGATCGATGTCAATGACTTTGTTTCTCAGCTGTTTGTTTAGATTGTGGCATGATGTGTTGCTTTTTGAGATCTTTTAGCCTGCTTCACTTTGTCAGACAGGTTCTGTTTAAGTGAATTCTTGATTCAACAGGTCTGGCAGTAATCAGGCCTGGGTGTGGCTGGTAAAATTGAACTCAGTTTTCTAAAAAATGTGGTTAATCCCAGTTAATTCATGATTTAACAAGGGGGGTAATTACTTTACCCCCCTTGTTAAATCATGGGTAGGTAGGTTTGGATATCTTTTTTCCCTTAATAAATGAATCATCATTTAAAAACTGCATTCTGTATTTACTCAGGTTATCTTTGACTAATATTAAAATTTGTTTCATGATCTGACACAGTTAAGTGTGAGAAACATGCAAAAAAAAACAAAAAACCAGAAATCAGAAAGGGGGCAAACGCTATTTCACACCACTGTATACTAGCTAGATCCATGGCAGGGACTCCATTTGTTCAGTTTTTTTTAAATTAGCCTATCAGTTGGTATTAAATTTGATGCCGACTCATCTAAGGGTTGTTAGAAAAGCGTGGACTGAAGATCTGTGTATCTGGACTTTTTTTTTTCTTTGAAATTGTTTGATGTTGGAAAGAAAAACAACTGAGCCAATCAGATCTTTGTAAGAAAGGAATTTAACGTTTCCTAAACTGTTAAATCCTTTAAAAAAATACTGTACTGTCAGAAAATGGCTTCAAATGCTTAGAATGACGCAGTAGTAGAAATTTAAAGAACTGTCATCTGTTTACTTCGCAGGTGGCAAAGCAGGTCTGTGTCCTCATGGCCAGGACAGATCACAAGATCCTAGAAAGCTTTGGGATGGTCCTGCACTGTGTCAACTATAAGACATTAAAACTATGACGTGCCACTTAAACAACGGTTTAATAAAATATTTTGTGTCCTTCTGTCTGTCCAGCCTTGGCAATTTGTCCAACTCCAGACGGCAGCAGCTTCAGTGAGCTCAGGCACCCATCTATCAGATAAAAGGGAGGGAACCTGCTCGCTTTTCTCCCACAACAAAGACCTGCTGATACCTGTCTTTCAGTCCAAAAGCCCCCCCCCCCACATGTTCATTCTTTCTGTGAATCTTCTGAAATCTGCTTGTCCCTGCTCGCTTTGTGAGCATGTCACAGTTTGTGGCAGGTACCAGCCCCCAACTGCCACTTCCTGTCAGCGGACAAGACGAGGACAAAAGGCTGCAGTGCAGCCAGACGAGGAGATGTAGTCGAGTAGAAGTGTTGACCCCGCAGTAAAAAAAGCTTCAGTTCACCTCGTCTGCTATGGCGACGAGTAACAGGTCTCAGACTTGACCTCTGCTGAAGAAAATTGCAAAATATAGCCGACACAAGCTGCTGAGCAGCTGGAAATGAAGACAGAGTGAAAACTTTCACAGTGGACTTAGGAGCTGAATTATGTGTTCATCGAAGGAACCAACTGCTTTTCAAAATCCTGTTACAAGAAAATTAGCATGTACAAAAATAAAATAACGTAAATGAGATTGTTACCTCTGGGGCATATTCAGAAACAAACAAAACAACACAACACCATCAACCTGTCACATGTAAAATGATGTCCAAACCTGTTTCCAGTGTGGAAAATCAATGTTTTAAAGCATTAATATAATAAACCCTGTCACTTTTCTCACTAATGACTTTTTTTCTTTATATTTTAATTAATGACATTATTTGTGGAGATGCATATTATTTTACAGTGGATGAATCAAGTGTTGTTACGGTTATTGATGAGACAAACATGCAGGTTGGTGACAGCCTGCACTCTATGTAGCTGTTTATGTAAAGCTGCCACAATATGTTGGGATATGCTATCAACTGTATTAATAAAAAATGTAAAGTTCACTGCATCCACAGAAATGAAGATGTGTCAACTGGTGTGAAAACTTACTTGTTGGAATGTGTTTCCTTTTTAATGAGACCATCAGTGGTGTAAACAGTGTAAAAGCATTTATATTATAAAAGAACCACTCTGTTAAATTGCCTTGAGGCAACTGTTGTTGTGATTTGGTGCTATATAAATAAAATTGAATTGAACTGAATTGAATTAAGTAAAGAGAAACAACTGTATGATTACTTTAAAAAAAAAAATCAACAACTTTCATGGTCTTTGCAGGTATACTTAGAAACATCCATACACTGTCATGAGACAGAGTTCCCTCTGCTAAAGAGGAAAGGTTTGTTAAAGTTAACAACCTCAGAAATCAACAATTAACAGCACCTCAGATTAATGTCTACATCACTGCCTCCCAGAGTTCAGGCACCAGACATATCTGAGCATCAGCTGTCGGAAGGAGGCTGTGTGAATCATGCCAGAACTGCTGCAAAAATACTGAGGGAAACCAAGAAGAAGAAGAAGAGAACTGCTGGGACCAAGATACACAGTGAAAGGATATTACACCAGTGGAAATCTGGACTTTTGTCGGGCAAATTCAATATGTGAGATTTTGTGTTATCTGCATGAGTGAAGCTGGTGAAACTGTTAGATATCCAACAGTTAAGGGTGGTTTGACCAAGAAGCATAGTGATGGGGTTCTGCATCAGATCTGGTCACCACAATCAATGACCTAAACCCAGCTGAGATGGTTTGGGACAAATTGGAGAGCAGAGTGAAGGCAAAGCAGCCAACAAGTGCAGCATATGCAGTATATGCTATGCAGTATAAATATGCAGTATATGTGGTGACCTCTTGAAGCTGGCTGAGAGAATGAAGAGCAAAGCTGTTATCAAAGCACAATGAAGCATACAGCATGTATATGTTGTACCATACAATCAGCAACTACTGTTTCATGGTTTGTTTATAGTCAGACAGGTGCTAAGTATAACCTACCAGTTACTGTACATCTACAGAAATGTGTCAAGTTAATGTAAACAATGTAAAACTAAAGGTGACGTGGGAATTTATCCTTTTTGACTTAAGAGCGTGCAGCGATTACTTTGATAAAGTTAGAGAAGCATTCCTACTTTTATCACTATTGCTTCTTATCAGTGCTGGTTGTAACGCATTCCAAAGTAACGCGTTACTGTAATCACATTACATTTTTCCAGTAACGCAGTAATGTAACGCATTACTGTACTAAATTCAGTAATTACATTAGTTACAATTATATTGTTATTTGCATTACAAAGGCTCTTCAGTTATCTGTGTGACAGGTGGGTAGAAAGAAAAAAAAACATCAAACAAACATGCTTTTTTCTTCCTGTGCACTTGCGCTACACTCAGCTGATTTCAGTTTGTGTGCCGTGAGGAGGAAAATGGTGGACTGGTCTACAACTTTTGAGGAGTGGCGATGTGAACATTACTTCCAATTTTATTGCACGGCACCTGCACAGACAGCATGCTAACACAAAACTAGCAAGCCAGAATGAGTGTATGCCGACCCCAGACCAGCAGCCAGAACTGGTAACAAATGCAGTGATGAGCAGTCAGGCTTGTAGGATTGTAGCCTCCATTTCTACCTGTACATGTTTCTGCAGTAGAATCACTGTGGCGATCGCTTTGAAGTCTCTTGGGTTGGTTTTTAACTTTGCTTTGTGTTGTCGGCTGTGTGATCAAACTCAACACCTAAAAGAAAGATTGTATGTATGTCCTCATTAGGATAGGGGATTTGTTGGTGTGTGGGACTGTAGCCACTGCATTTCAGGTCATGTTATGGAGTAACGCAAAAGTGATGTAACGAGTAGTGTAACAAATTACTTTCTCTAGCGAATAAGTAAGTAACATACTGTATTACTTTTAAGAAAAGTAACAAGTAATTTGTAGTACATTACTTTTTTTGAGTAACAACCCCAACATTGCTTGTTATGTGCCAACGTTGTGCTATGTATTTTATGTGAATTCCTTAGATTTGAGTGAAAATAATGTCTTTTGAATGCAGAACCTGGATATTATATTCACTAACCCTTATTAGAAAGAACCAACACTGACAGGAGTTTTTACTTTTTAGCTGCTGTTCACTGCTGCATTAATTTGTACGTAGACTTTGTGATTGCTTACAGATTCATCTTGCAGAAGCTCTTTGATGTAGACTCAGTACCTGGAGATTATTCATTTGTTCTGCAAAAAACAAACATTTACAATTGTTGTCAGTGTCATGGTCCCCTGGTCCTCCTAGTTGGACTAGCCTTTTCTCGCTATCTCTCCTCTCTGTTTGCTCTCTCTCTCCTCTCTCCTGTCTGTGTGAGTGTGGGTGTTTGGATGTGTTTTGCTTGTTGCTTGTGTGTTTCAGAGGCGGAGTGTTTCCAGAGGTTCCACCCTCATGGCCCACACACCTGTAGTTCATTGCTGATTACACACCTGTGCGCAGTTGGGCTGATTACCATTCGGCTACTTTAGGCTGGAGAGTTCCCTCAGTCAGCACTTGATTGTTGCACTGTATGTGGTACCTAGTGCTTGGTTCCTTGCTTTGCTCATGTTTAACTGTTATTATTTTTATTGTTGCTTGGGCTTACCTGTGTTTTCCTCTGCCCAGATGCCAGCTGCTGTGAAGAGTTACATGGAGAGAGTGAGTTGGACTCTGGAGACAAAAAGGGAGAGATCTGTGACTAGTGGATTAACTTCTTGCCCCTTGCTTTGCCCAAGTTCAGGAGCTACCCCTGAAAAGACTGTGTTTTCATGTTTGCTGTTAATAAACCTGCTTTAACTTTTATTCTGGTGTTCCTTGCTTGTGTCCAGGCACCCCTTGAAACATGAGTCAGTCCTGAGCTAAAAAAAAATAATAATTTAAATTTTTCTCATATTTGTGTTTTTTTAATATAACTTACAGTACTGTGCAAAAGTCTTGAGCTACCTGTCATTTCTTTACATTTTGCTTCAGAGGAGCCAGACTTCTCCAGGCTTTCTAAATCTCTTTTGAAGTTGTGTTTTTTTTTTTCTTTTTTTTTTTTTTGTGGACATTGGCTGGTTTTTCACTCATATTCAGTCTAGTCCTCATACCTGAACATTTTCAGATTAATGTTTTTTGTTTGTTAAGCTACTTAACACTGACTTGTGATCCTTTAGGCATAAAAATACACCTAACTCAAGGCCAAGGTGGCTGTCAAGAAGCCATTCCTAAAGCAGGGAAACTGGGAGAAAAGGCTGAGGTATGCCAAATTACACAAGAAGTGGACTGAAAGTCAGTGGCAAGAGGAGTGATGAATCCAAATTGGATATTTTAGGTTCAAATTATTGACTATGTATGGAGAGTTATAACAGTGAGTGTCTACAGTCGTGTAAAACAGGGTGGTGGTTCTGTCATCATTTAGAGCTGCATTTCAGCCAGTGGTGTTGGAGATCTTATCAAAACTGATGGAATAATGAATGCAGAAAAATACAGTCAGATTTTTATCTACCATGCAATACCATTTGGAAAGCATCTGATTTGCAACAGCTTAATTTTTCTGCATGAAAATGATCCCACTGCAAATGCAGTAAAAGCATACCTGGATAGAAAAACACACAAAGGAACACTATCAGTCATGGATTGGCCTCCCCAGAGCCCGGACCTCAACATTATTGAATTATCAAGAAGCCTCGAGAACTATTCCTGAACACTACTTAAAGAAATTACAAGAAATTTCACCTGAGAGTTCAGGCTGTGTTGAAGAATAAAGGTGGTCATACCTAATATTGACTTTCAAGCTTATTAGAACTGTACAAACCCTGTTTTTGCCTTACATACTGTATTTCCATGTATGTTTGCACATGTTTCAATATATTGCTGCACCTATCATCCATTTTCCTAGCAAAATATAAAATAAATGAGGGGTGGCTCAAAACTTTTGTACAGTATTGTATAACAAAACCCAACATGATACTTCCCATATAGAAATAAATTACAATTCCAGATTCACTCAAAAAGTAAATGTTTGTCTTATTCATCACAAGTCTTATCAATCAAAACCAAACATGAACTATTTTAAAATCAGTAAAGACACTTGGTAGCCTCTCAGACTAAACCCTCCAGTGTTTTCTAAACCTCGCACCATCAGCCACCAAACATAATAAACTTTATTAAAATGACACTTTTGCGAACTGCAACTACAAAGAGTGGTAGTTAATACAAGACTAAATAAAAACCACTCAGGTGAAGCATAAAAGAAGTAAATCCAGTTTACAGAGGGATAAAACTGCCAAATGCAACATAAATGAAAGACATAAAAGGGAAGCAGATAAAGAGTTGTTTGTACTAAAGTCTTTTAGGTGGTTATTTAACAGGCAGGCTGATGTTTTATTTCTCAGGAGAAGAGTATCTTCTCTCCATCAAATTTACAGAGAGCCGATGGAGGGTCAGACTGCTCAGCTTAGCTGAAACCTGTTCACTGAGTGTTTGTGTTCTGGATCGGAGTGATGACCACCCATCTGCAGATTAGACTACAGTGAAACTATACAAGTCTGAAGGAATTTAAAATTATATTCAATTCAATTCAATTGTATTTATAAAGCGCCAAATCACAACAACAGTCGCCTCAAGGCGCTTTATATTTTAGGGTAAAGACCCTACAATATTAGACAGAAAACCCCTACAATCAGATGACCCCCTATGAGCAAGCACTTGGCAACAGTGGGAAGGAAAAACTCCCTTTTAACAGGAAGAAACCTCCGGTGGGATAAAACGGCAGAACTATGAGGGATAACTATGAGGGATAAAACTACGGTCAGCACCCATATTTTTGTGGGGTCAAAATGACCTCCTCAGCAGTCCTGGGTACATGTGGTCATATTTTTTTTTCTTTTTATCCCAAACACCCCAAAATTCACTATATGATGAATAAACCCATTTTAGGAAAAGTAATGAAATATGAGATTATGGGGTTTTATTTTAACAGAGTTACATGATTTTTAAAATGCAAAGGGGTCAAAATGACCCCCTTGGCGGTTCTAATGCTAAACTAAACCCTAACCTTAACAGCTTGCTGCCAGTACCCAAATATAATCATTAATAGCTGAGTCACTACAAGCAAATATTGTACTGCAGGAGCTGATAGTCGGAAGAAAAAATCCACCCAACAGTATTTTAGCATATTTGCAGCTTCTCAGTAAACCATATATAAGAGATGGGCATGGGAAAGTCAGTCAAAGTGGAGGTGCCTTAAATCTGTGTTGTTTCTTAAATCACCAGTCTTCGCCATTCAAAAGAAGGTTGGTTTTATAGAAGCCTGTGAGAAGACCATCCTCAACTCTCTAAAAGTTCATTTTGGATGTTACGGTCCTCATTGGAGTCAAGAAAGAAGATAAAGGTGAATATATTTTACAGCGTGCCTGACAACTCGCTACTGGTTGAGCAGTGTCACTGACTTTCTCAGATCTGCTTAACTTTTCCTCATTGTGATGATAGAAGGTGTTATCTGGTCACAATGAAGTCTTCTGCCTAACTTAAATGTTATTGTATAGGAAAGCAATTTCTACAAGTCAGGCTTGAATGTGAACATCTCATTTCACCATTCCATCTTTTTGTGACAGGGATTGATCTCTGAACACCAAACAGCTCCAAATGGCTATAATGTTCTAATGCCATCTTGCCATTGGCATGATGGCATTAACACATCACTGATCATCATTTAAAAGCTCAAAGCTTCACAAATCAAGTGGTCTAAATTTTAGGATACTGACAATTGTTCCTGTACAGTAAGTTACCTTTTCTATAGATTCACATCCTATTTCCACTGTGTGTGCACTCTAAAACCTTTTGTTCATTAGACTCAAACACAAAATGTGTGACATTTACCTCAGAGCACAAAAGTTTGAGCAGTTCCATGATATAACTGCTGGCCTAGCGCTGTCCTTAAGGAAGAACAAAAAAAAGTCCTTCAAACAACTCCTGAAAAATGCACATAGTCCCACAATGAAGCACACAGCAGCCAGCTATACAGTGTAGAAGCTGAGTGCTACTGTGGTTTATAGTTTACATTGGCTTGCATGATCAAATCCAAGTGTGTCACATTGTGGTTTCACTCCTCCAGCTTCTCTCTGCACACTTTTCCCTCTGGACCCAAATGGGTCACTGAAGAGAGGCTCAAAGCGAAAGCCCAACCAAAATATTTGAAAGTATTTCCTCTAAAAGGAAAGAGTCTGGATGCATTGGGGGATAGTGGAGGGAAAAAATAGAAAGATTTACTCTAGCTTTTTGTCATGGTTTCAGTCCTTCATATTTTTGTGAGCCAGGCCCTCTGGGGGTGTTGCCGACGGCACTGGACAGAGCTGCCTCGACAACAAAAGAGGAGTCTTTACTTTTCATCCGTGCTGGCCTTGCTCTCCCGGGGTTAAGATGACCATCGATCGGCCAGGCTGATAAACACAAAGAGCTGCTGGTGGAGGCGCTCACAAAGCAGTCCAGCTCTGTCTGTCAATTATCCAGAGTCTACTAAAACCCTCTCTGTCTGTGTCTCTGCTCTCCACTACATCTCATGTGCTTTGAATGCATCACGCACCCATGCATTACATCAGTCCTTCTGGCAGAAATGTGGTCACACGAGAGTTCTGAAGGATATTCAGAGACTGCGTTGTTTATTCTTTCCTTAAAGGATATCTTTAAATTTTGTGCATTAGGGCTGAAAGAGCTTTTTCACAGCTCAGTGAGTAGTTTAGAAGATTTCCCCTCTTGCATTTCTGCCACCCACTCCTCTCTAGAGAATCACTTCGCCCATGTCCTCTAGACCCACCACAATCCCCTGACCTCCTCCTCCTCCAGCTCTGGCTATCAAACCACCCCACCCCCCACCCCACCCGCACCCCCTCAGCAGAGATCACATGTTTGCAAATGGGCCCCATGGCTGGAGAGTTTGGCGGTTGGAGGGCTCCCTGGTGGATCCACCAATTAGCCCCAGCCCCCAGCCTCGGAGAAGTGGAGCGAGGCTGGCAGTGGAGAGAGCTCCATGACATCCCCAGAGTTTCCTTTTAACGGGTGACCGCCAAAGATGGGTCGAGGAGAAGCGAGGAGATGAGAGGGGGAGTGGGGTGGGGTTAGTGGGGGTGGAGTGGGAGCTGCAGAGGGTGTGACGGTGAGGATAATAGATGACCCTTTTGTCTGTTTTGCCGCTAAGGATTTTGAATCAATTACAGCTTATGTCACCCCACCAGGCACTGTAGCTTCAGCTTGTGGGAAAGAGATGAACAGCAGAATGTGGAAATAGTTGAAGTCTCATTAGGGTCCCAGTTTCCGGTTTACGGTCCCTCTTTTCTTTCACTTTTTCCAGAATGGGTTAATTGAGAAATGGCATTGCATCAGGGTTGGGTAAAGCTGAGCTTTTCTACTGCTCACATATGATGGCTGACTCCACTCAACATCTGTGTTACAGATTTTTCAGTACAGCGAATCATTCTCTTGATGACCACAGCTAACCAGGAAGTGAAGTTTTCCCTTCAAAAATTGCCAAAGATAACAGAGTTTGACAGGCATAAAATAGTATTTTTGCACCAACAAGATGATGTCAAAAGAACTATTACCTGAAAACCTGGCATATCTCGGCATGGTGTGCAGTGTGTCCTTAAACAACTGAGGAAACTGGACAAGTAGAGGACAAAAGAAGAAGTGGCAGGCCTAAAAAACTATCTACAGCAGATGAACAGTATCAGAAAGTCATGTCCTTAAGAAATAGGAAAAAAATCAGCAGAGACCTCACACAGGACCTGAGAGATACACCTGTCTCTTCAATTGATCAGTCTACTGTTCACTGAAGCCTCATCAGAAATGGTCTCAGTGGAAGGGTGGCTGTTAGGAAGCCATTCTTAAGGAAGTATGCCAAATTACACAAGAAGTGGACTGAAAATCAGTGGCAACAGGTCTTATGGAGTGATGAATCCAAATGTGAAATTTTTGGTTCAAATCATCATCAATGCATACAGAGGAGATCAGGAGAGAGGTCCAACAGTGAGTGTCTACAGTCATCTATAAATCAAGGTGGAGGCTCTGTCACGGTTTCAGCCAGTGATGTTGGGGATCTTGTCAAAATTAATGGAATAATGAATGCACAAAAGTAGTGTCAGACAATGACATGCAATATGAACCACCATGCAATACTATCTGGAAAGTGTCTGATTGGGAACGGCTTCATTTTTCAGCATGACAATGATCCCAAACACATTGCAAATACAGTAAAAGCATATCTGGATAGCAAAACACACAAAGGAACACTATCAGTCATGGACTGGCCTACCCAGAGCCCAGACCTCATCGTTATAATTACACTGCAATAACCCTAGGCTGCTGGGGGCTTCCCATCATGCACTGAGCATTTCCTCTTCATTCACCTTCCACTCTCCGTGTGTTTATACACCACTTGCATTTTATCATTAGTTATTATTTAATTCTAGCTCTCTTTCATTCTGTTTCTTTTGTCCTGTCTCCCTCTGCTCTCTTCTGCCCCCCCCCCCCAACTAATCGCGGCAGATGGCTGCCCCTCCCTGAGCCTGGTTCTGCCGGAGGTTTTTTCCTGTTAAAAGGGAGTTTTTTCTTCCCACTGGGGGTCGGGGTCGTCTGACTGTTGGGGTTTTCTGTCCAATGTTGTAGGGTCTTTACCCCAAAATATAAAGCGCCTTGAGGCGACTGTTGTTGTGATTTGACACTATATAAATAAAACTGAATTGAAAATTGAATTGAATCATTATCAATGAAAACTGTCAGCTGGTAACATAAGTGACCTACTTTTGGAGGAAGCTGGGAAATGCACACCACATACATGATCTGCTTGCACTCAAAGCTCCAGACAGGGTAAAAGAGCAGTGAGGTGTGATGGACTGACTTACCTGTGTGCACTATAGAAGAGCTAAATATCTGATATCGTTTCTCTATCCATACCTCAGTTTAATAAATGCAAACCCCATCACCCTTGAATGAGACGGAATTGTGTCTCCATGTAGTCTTGAAGATATACCACATGTTGACATATGAGTTATCTTTTATTACACAGTGTTCTGACAGTATTCTTTGACCTTTGCAGATAGATACGTTGTCTCTATAAATATTCTGGGCTTACAATTTCCTCTTTGTATAAAAGCATGCAGACTGATGTCATGCTGTCTGTACTGTTGTTTGACCCCATAAATAAAACTCCTGTCAACACTGCGCTCTTCAAAGCTCCACACCGTGAGGATTGATTAGTTTGATAATCTTTCGGATTGTGTCCTGCTGTACCACAAATCCCATTTGAATAGTTCGAAGATGTAACTAACGATATCCTAGCAGCTGTTCATTGTGCTGTAGTTCTTGATGCACAAAGGCTATCACCTCATCAAACTGTGTTGTGTGTTGTTTTCTTCTGAATAGACCCAGTTCACAACAACGGATCTTTCAAATCTGGATTCTTATGATAATGTGGTGATTCTGAGCTAAAATCACAAGTATTTCTTTGTTGCTAAATCCAATTGAAAAGTATAATTTAATTAGGTCATCCAATGTTGGCATAGTGCACAGCAAACCCGATGTGCAAAGCAATGAGTTTCATTTCATATTTCTATGTACTATTTTCCAAGTTATTCCTGGCAAATTTGCCATTTTTGTTAGAACTTTGCCACTTTTGTCTTGTAGATTTGCCACTTTTTTCTCATTAATTTGCCAGTTTTTTTTCATAAATGTGCCTTTGTACTTATGGACACCTTTATGTTCAAACATGGTGTTCATTACAGACAAACTGTGGATAGCACAGATGTCCAATAACAAAGCACAATTCAGGTTCAGGTCAGGCAGACCTGTCATTGCCAACGTGAGTGTTGAAGTCCCCCAGTAGGATAATGGAGATATGTCAATGCAGCGAGATCTGTTCGGTTGGAGCATTAGAATGAAAGCATTTGCTCTTGAAGAAAGCTTTTGAGAAACACATTAATGCTTTAGAGCTATAGGAGGCTGATAACTATGAAGGTCAAACTTGTTTTGAGTGAATTTGAATAAGGATTTTGAAATTACACACAATATGTCAAAATTGACTCATCTTGGTGAAAACAGCTTTGGAAAAGCACAATACTGAGTTTAAACGCACGCAGTGCATTCAGATGTGAGAATCACACTTTCTGACTTAGATCTGAATTAGATCGCGATAGAATGACTTAAACATTTACTCTTTAAAAAAGATGTTCAGTAAAAGATTTCTGCTTCAGAATTATATGTAGCGGTTCAGTGCACACACTGCAGTCAGATATCAGAATCACACTTTCTGATTGAGATCTGTTTGCTGTGTGCATTAGAATGACCATTTACTCTTAAACAAAGATGCTGAGAAACAGATATGCCTCGTAGATATAGGAGGCTGAGCAACTATGAAGGTCAAACCTGTTTTGGGTGAATTTGAATAAGGATTTTGGAATACAATACAGTTGTGGTCAGAAGTTTGCATACACTCTTCATAGGCATGAATCCCATGGTAATTTTGGGCTTATAATGAGTTCTTTGAACTGTTTTTTTTTCCAGGTTGAAATGATTGTACAGCATACATCTTTAATGACTATAAAAAACAAGAATTGGGTGCACAAGTTTGAATTTATTTTAGATTTTTTTTAATACACACAGGGTTAAACATATACATAAAGGCTCAAATATATACATACACACCCACTAATATTTGGTTAAATGTCCCTTAGCATGTTGCACCTCGACCAGATGCTTATGGTAGCCATCAACAAGCTTCTTGTATAATTATGGCTGGATATTTGACCAGCCAATTCTTGACAGGATTGGTAGGATTCATTTAAATTGGTTGTCCCTTAGGGATCCAGTAGGCTATAATAAACAAAAAGATAAAGGATTAGTGTACACTGCACATCTGTTTAAGGGATAAATTATGCAATCTTTAAAAGAAGACATGAATTTGAATTACCAGTTCATGGTTTTTTATAAATTTTTACAATTGAGACATTATCTTCAAAAACACGATGAATGGAAATATATTTGTAAAGAGTCATCTAAAGTAGAGGAATTACTAATGTCATTTAGAGAGGATAATACAGAAAAAGGTGTAATATCAAAAATGTACAAAGCTCTGCAACAGGAATCAAAGGTGAACAATATAGATGTAAAGGTTAAATGGGAAATGGAAACAAATACAATTACAGCAGATGAAAAGTGGGAAAAAACAAATTAACAAATAGACTAACCTGGAAGGAATCTGAGTGGAAAATCAAAATGAGATATTTCAGTGTACCAATTATTACTTAAAAATATAATAATTCATCTGAACTTTGTTGGAGGGGCTGTGGGTTGGTTGGGGATTTTATACATATATTTTGAGATTGTCCAAAATTACTTAGTTTCTGGAAAGATGCTCAAAAAGAGATTTTTCCACTTGTTATTCTGCATCTACAGAATATTCTGTCAAAATCTGTTTACTGATTTTGCCCACAAGTCAGGCTTTAAAGCATTTCTTTTACTATCTTTGCTGTTCCAAAATTCTCCCATGAATTTAAATTCAGAATTCCTTCAGTATAATGTCTCTCTCTCATATTCCTGCTGCTACCCATGACCCAAGTGATATATTACATCTGAATAATGTGTAATCATTATCATTTAATTTCCTATCAAAGACATTTCACAATACAAAATAACCAAATGGATCAGAACAGCAACACATGTACATTTCCAGTGTGTCAGAAAAGTTTCACACAAATGTGAACATTATGTGTAAGCTTTAAGATTCTAGATTACCAAATGTAATTTGCTGAACAGTGCTTACCTTTGAAAATAATCTCTCTTCTTCCTCTCCTGCTCTTTCTTGCTTGCATCTTTTTACACCTAAGATTGAAGTTATCACATATTCACTTGTTTTGTTGATGCACCTCACATTTCAAGAAATATGGCAGCATTTGTTAAAAACCCCAAAATGTGACTACTCAGAGTTTGGACCAGGAAGCAGAGTTGCAGTCTTACACTCATCTCTGCAGCTTCTTTTCTCCTGTCATACTGCCAAAACACCATCCCCTTCGAGACTGTGTCTGCTCCCAGACCACCACAAAACCAACCAAAATTTAGTAATAAATGATTTAAGCATAAAAATTCAAAAAGAAAGAATAACGTCCTTTCCATTGTTAAAACATTCTAAAGACTTTTGACACAGTTGCTGTGTTCATTTGCATAATAACAAACATTCAAAAAGATGCATGATTATATTGTAATATCTATTCTGACCATCTAAAAAAGCTGCCTCTGTCAAATACATCCCTATTATAATAATTTTCACTGGTTATTCTGCATGTACAGAATGTCCATTTACTGACGTTGCCCACAAGTAACTAACCTAGCAATGATATATTACATTTATATAACATGTAATCATTATCATTATCATTCATATTGTGAACATTATGTGTAAGCTTTAACATTCTAGCTTACCAAATGTAACCTGCTGAACAGTCCTTACCTTTGAAAATAATCTCTCTTCTTCCTCTTCTGCTCTTTCTTGCTTGCATCTTTTTACATCTAAGATTGAAGTTATCACATATTCACTTGTTTTGCCATCAATGATGTCATCATCATTTCTTTGTTAAAACATTCTAAACATTCTAAAGGCCTTTGACACAGCTGCTATGTTCAGTTGCACAATAACCTTAAACTACATTCAAAAAGATGCGTGATTATTTTGTAATATCTATTCTGACCATTTGAAAAAGCTGCCTCTGTCAAATACCCTCCAATATATTATAATTTCCACTGGTTATTCTGCATCTACAGAATATCCAGTCAAATCTGTTTAGTGATTTTGCCCACAAGTAAGGCTTCAAAGCATTTCTTTAACTATCTTTCCTGTTGCTAAATTCTCCCATACATTTCAATTCAGAATTCCTTCAGTGAAATGTCTCTCTCTCATATTCCTGCTGCTAGCCATGACCCAAGTGATATATTACATCTGAATAATGTGTAATCATTATCATTTAATTTCCTATCAAAGACATTTCACAATACAAAATAACCACACACATCAAAACAGCGACACATGTACATTTCCAGTGTGTGATGAGAAAAGTTTAACACAAATGTGGACATTAGGTGTAAACTTTAAGATTCAGGTTTACTAAATGTAACCTGCTGAACAGTCCTCACCTTTAAAAATAATCTCTCTTCTTCCTCTCCTGCTCTTTCTTGCTTGCATCTTTTTCCATCTTAGATGGAAAAAGATGCAAGCAAGGAAGCTAGTTATCACATATTCACACAGTTATCACATTATCACACATTCCCTTGTTGCAGAGGAGTGCTCCTAAGAGGGGTGCAAGCTGCATGGTGGTCCCCTTTTATGGCTGCAACAGTAGATATAGTACTCAGTGAATGTGAGGTATGCATACAATATAATTGGTGAAAGGTTTTCACAGCTCCTTTAGCTCATATTCCTCCACCTGACGGACCATTTAGACACTTAATTCTTGATTATGTTGATATGACAACCGAAAATCTTGTTCAAGGCTTGAGGTACATTCTTGTTGTGGTTTGTCGTGTTAGTCGCTGGATCGAAGCGACGCCAGCTAGGTCATAAAACAGTAGCTAAATTCTTAAGTAAGGAGGTGTTCCCTAGATTTGGGTTACCAGACACCATCTCATCAGACATCCATCCATCCATCCATCCATCCATCCATTTTCTTCCGCTTATCCGGGGCCGGGTCGCGGGGGCAACAGCCTAAGCAGAGAAACCCAGACTTCCCTCTCCCCAGCCACCTCCTCCAGCTCATCCGGGGGGACACCGAGGCGTTCCCAGGCCAGCCGCGAGATATAATCCCTCCAGCGTGTCCTGTGGTCTATCCCGGGGCCTCCTCCCAGTGGGACATGCCCATAACACCTCACCCAAGAGGTGCCCAGGAGGCGCTGAGCCACCTCAACAGATGCCTGAGGCACCTCAACTGACTCCTTTCGATGTGGAGGAGTAGCGGCTCTACTCTGAGGCCCTCCCGAATGACTGAGCTCCTCACCGTATCCCTAAGGGAGAGGCCAGCCACCCTTCGAAGGAACCGCTTGTACCCGCAAACTCATTCTTTCGGTCACTACCCAGAGCTCATGACCATAGGTGAGTGTAGGAACGTAAATCGACGGGTAAATCGACAGCTTCGCTTTTACGCTAAGCTCTCTCTTCACTACGACGGATCAGTGCAGTGTCTGCATCATTGCAGATGCGGCCCCAATCCGTCAATCTCCTGCTCCCATCTCCCCTCATTCGTGAACAATACCCCAAGATACTTAAACTCCTCCACTTGGTGCAGCAACTCGTCCCTGGCGAGGGCACTCCACCCTTTTCCGGCTGAGAACCATGGCCTCGGACTTGGAGGTGCTAATTTTCATTCCCTCTGCTTCACACTCGGCTGCGAAGCACTCCAGTGCAAGCTGGAGGCCACCACCTGATGAAGCCAACAGAACCACATCATCCACAAAAAGCAGAGATGGGATTCTGAGACGACCAAAGTGGAAGCCCTCCGCCACTTGGCTCTGCCTACAAATTCTGTCCATAAAAATTATGAACAAAATCAGTGACAAAGGGCAGCCCTGGCAAAGTCCAACGCCCACAGGGAACAAGTCCGACCTATTGCTGGCAATGCAAACCAAGCTCCTGCAACGGTTG
>VUQI01050441.1:1750-16000 GCA_015106735.1 Paratilapia polleni | reverse complement strand
ACAAACAAAAAAAAAAAAAAAACAAAAAAAAAAAAAGACAACAACTAAATATCTCATTTGTGAGGATGAAGAGAGTAGTATTTTTGGCTAGAAAAAACATTTAACCATCAAATGATTATCAAAAATGTTGCAGAACAATCTTCTGTTGATCAATCAGCATCATCTATTTGCTATTCTGCAAATTGTTGCAGCTCAAACTGCAGATGTAGTTACTGGTGCTACTTTCTTGGTGCTGATACTGTCCAATTGCTCAAAATTTAAAACTGAATATACCTACCTAAATAAATGATAAAAGGAGAGATGATGGTGCCAATACATACAGCCATGGAAAAAAAAAACCCAAAACAAAAGGCTGGCTGGACCCCCTTTTGCCTTCAGAGTTGCCTTAATTCGTCATGACATACTGTAGACTCAGTAAGCAACTGGAAACATTCCTCAGAAATTTTGGTCCATATTGACATGATAGCATCACACAGCTGCTGCAAATTTGGCATGGACATGATCAGCAACAATACTCAGGTAGGCTGTGGTGTTTAAACGGTGCTCAGTTAGTACTAAGGGACCCAAACTATGCCAATAAAATATCTCCCACACCATTACACCACCAGCAGCCTGAACCTTTGATACAAGGCAGGATGGATCCATGCTTTCATGATGTTTATGCCAAATTCGGACCCTACCATCTGAATGTTGCAGCAGAAATTGAGACTCATCCAATTCTGGTGAGCCTTAGTTTCCTGTTCTTAGCTGACAGGAGTGGCAGCTGGTGTGGTCTACTGCTGCTGTTGCCCATAGGCTTTAAGGTTTGACATGTTGTGCATACCTTGGTTGTAACGAGTGGTTATTTGAGTAACTGTTGACTTCCTAACACCTCGTAGCAGTCTGCCCATTCTCCCCTGACATCTGGCATCAACAAGGCATTTTTCAACAGAGAACTGTCACTCACTGGATATTTTCTCTTCTTCAGACCATTCTCTGTAAACCCTAGAGATGGTTGTGTGGGAAAATCCCAGCAGATCAGTAGTTTCTGAAATACTCAGACATGCCCGTCCGGCACCAACAACCATGCCATGTTCAAAGTCATTTAAAATTACTTTTCTTTCCCTTTCAGCAGGTCATCTTGACCATGTCTGCATGCCTAAGTGCACCGAGTTGCTGCCATGTCATTGGCTGTCTAGATATTTGCATTAATGAGTACTTGAATGTGTACACCTAACGAAGCGGGTGTTGAGTGTATATGTCTTTGTATTTGTATTTGGTCCAGACAAAAACTGTATTTTATTAATGATGTAGTCATTCTGTACAGATTGCACTTACACCTGAATTTGAATAAGATCACAATATGAACCAAGAGAGGCCATGCTGTGCTGTTACATTATTCCTTGTCAAGTTAAGAAAATAGGGTTGGTGAAAAAGTCAATCAGAAACCTGCTTCAGAAATTAGAGCATTACCTATTGGGATGAGGTGGACACAGAGGATCATGACGCCTCCGAGGTGGAGTGTGGAAGACTGACAGAAATATCTGGAGCAATACTTAAGCAGTAGTAAGGCAATTATGTAAGCTGGAACCTCTATCGCAGCAGACAAGAAGCAGTTTAAGTAAGGGTCACTGGTGCAGGTTTGAAGTGTTAAGGCTTAAAGCATAGTAGCTAATGGTGATGATCATCCCGCCAAAAAATTCAGAGCAGCACTTAATTTCACATAAGATTGGAACCACAAAATATTCAGCCAAAAATATAACAACTTTAGGTGCAACTGCACGACTTGCATGAACAAACATTTGCATTGTATCAGGGTATGTATGAAGACTAAAAGTGTAAGTTTGACAACTAATCGATTTTTTTCAATCCTCTTTTAATAATTTAAGGATTTATGTTATATGAGGAAATTGTAAACACACCACAGAAGTGAACAGAGTAATGTAAGAGAGAAAATATTGCAGCTTTTCAGGATGACCAAAATGTTGTATTTCTTTTCCTTCTTAGCCAATGCATCTTCAACCTGTGAAAAAAACAAGACAAAGCTGTAGTTAAACTTTGGATCCTGGATCTGTAAATGAAATATGACTTCTGCACTATGGTACAAAGTGGTATAATGAGTGACCTAACACAAACAGTCTAACTTGAAATGCAAATCTGAGCCAAGAGACAACAGGAAATGTAGTCTCTTGGCATCATTGTCAAAGGATTTATTTTAACTCCAAACTAAAAACTTTCCATATTATCACTGGGAGCAGAAATACCTGGCAGTAATATTTATACAAACATTCCAGAAAGTTACAAAGCCCTCCTGTGTTCTAATTTCAGTTTATCAGATCATATTTTTCTGCTTTTTCTGCTAACTTACTTCCAGCTGAAAAAACACCAAGACAATATAATCTTTCCCCAACCAGAAAGACTGGATCAATGGAGAGGTGAGATTACATTGAGCAACTTCATGATAAGTAAATTTACTTTAATCTTATTGTAGGACATTTGAGGCACATGTATTTATTGAAATCACATGTCAAAAATAATAATTTTGCTGACACTCTTACTTCAGCTTGTGTAAAAATAGCCTGTGGGGCCTCCACTTTATTCTTCTTGGCAGCATCTTCCAGTATGGCCTCAGGCTCCTTTACTCTTCCCCGAGAAAGCAGCCAGCGAGGAGACTCTGGCACTATCCTGAACACAAAAACACAGGGATACCACAATATCTGACAACATCCACGTAACCACACAGGATAGTAACCCTGAAACCAAACACCAAATGACATGGACACATCACAAAAACATTTGAATGCAGAACTTAGATTTGATGACACTGTTGACTTTAAACACTAGCAAATTAAGCCATAATCTTAGCAATGTGTTAATCTGTCTATCTGTCCATCATTTGGCCCAAAATGATGGAAAGACCATTGTCACAATTTGCAGATTATGCAGACTGTGTGGAGTGTAAAGTTGACGACCTAAAATGCAGACAAGGAAGGCAGACAGGTTTTAACAAAATGCAAGCCATTTTATTAGGCTGTTGCAAAAGTCCAAAAAGCAAAAGAAGTCCAAAGCGTGAAGCAAAACACTGTATCTACAGGCACATGGGGCAGATGGGCAGACAAAAAGACAAGGACTGAGGGGAAGCCAGCACCACACATGAGGGTAATTAGGAGAATTGGACACAGCAGGATAACAAGACGCAGGTGATAATAATCAAAGACAATGAGCCAGGAGGGGAATTAAAAAAAGTAAAAGAAACAAGTAAGTGAGAACCGTAACTAAATGGGGAAACAGACACATGAACGATCTTAACATAGGGAAGCTGACACAAGAGGATGGGACAGAAAACACTGAATATAATAAACTAACTCAAACACTAACTGGAAATAAGAACTCAAGACAGATCATACTAAGGGATTACACAAAGGTGAAAATGTAAATAATAAGCAAACTAAGAATCAAACAGAAAATGTTTAATAATAAACAGAACTTGAAAGTCCCAAAACTCAAAACACTGGGTCAAAGATCCAGGGGCATGACACAACTTAAATGTGAGTTCACAAACTGTTAAGTATTTGATAAGTATGATGGATGTCAGAAAAAAAGAAAACAATGGAAACATTGAGAGTCAAGTGCGTCCTATAGTTCAACGTGCACTACCGCTCCACATGAATCTCGTTGTTGAAGGTACTATGCCTATAAGGTAATTTTTGGACAATAATTAACAAACAAGTTTGAGTTTATTATCCATGTTGGATTCAGTATGATTATGATTTATTTATGTGTCAACACTCCAACTATGGTATAGCATCCTTAGGTTCAGTCTAGACTTAATGAGATTGGCTACCTGTCAACATATGCTAAGTCAAACAAAGAATCTCTTCAAAGCTTCTCCATGTATTTTTTTTTTTTTAAATTGTAATGCTTTTTGCCACATCATGGTGTCACATGGCATATTAGGCTCATTATTGTCTCCTAAGGCTGGAAATAAGAAAACACCCACTCTAGCTGACCAACAGTCACAAAAGCCTCACAGAGGTGGAATTTATCCTTAAAAGTGTCATGCTTTGGATTTACAAGAGCAATCCCAAATGCCAACACATGGCATAATGAGGTCAGCTGGCTAAACAGTACTCCAAAAAATTTTTTTCAGGACACTACCAAACATTTTTAAAGAGCATACTGAAATACAACAAATGAATAGTCTCACCACCACAGAGGCAGAGACATTAATTAGGCCAGAGGCAGCCATGTACCCCAAAGCTTAGCCCATAAAAACTCCAAGGGAGCAGAGGACCACTCGAGCTTTCGGGCCTACAATTTCTGAACCTGTAAGGAGACCTTGTCAAGATAAAATGAGACTCATGTTTCTGGTTGCCGTACTGGCAGTAAGGAGTTTTAGTGCTTTGAGTTTACAGCCAAAATAATGGTCATGGTCTTACGCATCTGTTTTGCATTCACAAAAGTATTTTGTATTTTGCACTGTAATTCAGATTATTCCTAATAAAAATCCTGACATTCGTATGGTTTTATGTACCAGGTCAGATCTGCAGTGCTGTAAAAAGCATTTGGCCTCTTCCTGATTTCTTAGTTTTTTGCATATTTGTTACACTTACATGTTTCAGATCATCAAACAAATTTTAATGTTACGTTTGTTATATTTTTTCCATTAATAGATGAAATCATCATTTAAAAATTGCATTTTGTATTTACTTGGGTTATCTTTGTTTTCATGTTTCAGTTTTCATGGCACTGTACCATTAGAACATGCACATCATCCATCAAAAATTGGATTCCTTATTCAAAAAGCACACCTAGAACAAATGCAATGATATAGTTGGAGAATCCCCCAGCACTCACGAAGAAAAAAATAATGGTGAAGACCTTCCAGCCTGGGTAGAATATCTGTGCTGTGATTGCCACAGTCTGAAGAACCACAAAGATAAAAAGTGTTGGCCTCCTTTCGTACCTGGAAGGAAATGCATTTGAGTAGGTACAATATTTTTCATTATCTAACAAGAAATTTTAGGCTGGTGTGTACTAATGTACTAATGTGTACATTACAGACCTGTCAGACACCTGTCCCGAGACCAACACTCCCACTAGCACACCAGCATAATAAATGTAGGTGGTCAGTGGAGTTTTGTATGCATTCTCTCAAACCAAGCCTCACTGGAAAAATCAACATATTTTATTTACTATTAAGTCACACTGTAAAACCATTTAATACACCTCTCATGCAATGTTGCTTTAAAAAAAGTTATACTACTACTAGTATAGTGGTTAGACAACTATATTACTGCACTTTTCAAGCTGTAGCATTCATAAGTATGATAAAGGTAGTGAAGGCTACACGGCACCACAGCACCAGCAATGTTCACACAGACCGTACTCAGCATTACTTTTAAAAAAGTAACAAGTAATGTGTAATACATTACATTTTTTGAGCAACAACTCCAACACTGGTCAGGTATGTATTACAACTTTTACTTCTCAAAATAAATGGGGGTTATATTAGGAATTTAACTTTAGCATTTGTTAGTTAGTCCAGTTAGCTTTGCAACAGAGCTGATGCTTACAAACATTCTTTATATCCAGTAATAACTACAATTGTAAGAAAAAAGGATTTATACTGTCAGTAGTTACTCACGCAGCAGGCTGGAAAAAGTAACTAAACCTTTGTGACAACCACTTCTCCAAAAGGTACTTGGTCAGGTGGTAAAATTAAGGAGAGAATAGTACAGTAAAGTCAAGGGATTTCACTCACGTTCACCTCAACATTTGGGATAATATTGTTCTGAGAGTAGTTCCTGATTATTTTCAAGTTGAGCCTTGAACAAGAGTTGCGCTTTGCAATGCCATTGACTGTTTCCAGTGGGATTGCTACATTTCTCCACATGTCACTGATGCTGTAGTTTTCAGGAATATGGCATTCATGAGGTGGGATATCTCCTACAAATACTATATAGGTGCCAACAAATCCATTTGGGAGTATACTGATATCCAATGCTAAAAAAGATCCTGACCTGAAAAGGTCCCCGAGATCCAAGAAAAGCTGTGATGGTGTCATAGTCTCTGATTTTTGCGCTGTCCATTACGTCACCAAAATTCTTGATATTTAAAACTAAACAAAATAAAAATATTAAACAAGTTTTCTTGTAGGCACAAGAGAGAGTTGTGCTCCCCTGATCTATCCTATGCTTATAAGGGCATGTAAACTGTGGAGCTGAGCTCAGGTTTTATATGCTTCACTTCACTTATAAGTTACATAAAGTGTCATTAAAAAGTTTATTAGGTACATTTTTTTATTTGTGCTAAATACACAAATCTTTTCAATATACATCATTAAGACTAAGATGTTTTCCACCAAACCTAACTAACAAAATAATTTATTCATGAGATTTCAGATCATGCAGTGAAAGGCTGTTTCAGAAAGGAGAGTTAATTACTATCAGGCAGACATCAAATGATAATGAAGTATGTCAAGCTATGCTTGAGTTGTTTATTGCAGTCAGATGCTTTTAAATATAAAGAGGTTAGGATCTTTCTACTTAGGTGCTCATTTCTGGTCCTTTGTGAATTCAAAGTGGATCAAAGTATTGTAGGACAGCAAGTCAGGATGAATTTGATTCAGTAGTGCATAGAGTTTTGACAGGATTAATTACATAGGCTTGGAACACACAAGCATTTAGATAGAGGCCTTAATTTTGGTAACAGCACAGCTTAATGTTCCAACTCCTGTTAATATCTGGTTTGTTCAGTGCATTTTATAGCCATTAACAATCATAGTGTTGTACAAGAAGCGATGTCACATATTGGTTAACATGCACCTCTCCCCACTACTTTGAAATGAGAGTTAATAATGAGCATATATTTAAAAAAGCAAACAAAACATAACAAACCAAAAACAGTTTCAACATTCAATGACAATTTATTAAAAAAAAAAAAACATGTAGTATAATGACATCTTGTACTGTGACAGGCACTGATTCAAGTCAAAGGTCTGTAACACATGATTTCAAGTTTTCCCATTTCAATCTTGGGGGCATGAGGTAACTCAGAACCATTTGGTCTGTCTTCTCTTGAACAAACAAGTTAATTAGTAAGCTTCAGATATGCTGATTGGTGATGTTTGCTACCTTTGGACAGAGTCAAGTAAACTATTCCAAACTGTTTCCAGTTTTTAACTAAGCTTAGGACCTGCTGACAGTATCCTTTTCTTTACTAATATAGCAAAATAATACTTCAGAGTAAAGCAACCTTTTCACTGGCAGCAACAACAGTAACACAGACAATCATATTAAATCAGGATATTATTAGCTGTTAAAACACAAAAACTTGGACTGCGTGCTAAGAGTGTTACATTATATTAGTTTTTTATTAACATGGCACTGTGAACATTCAATTCTATACTAAAACTGAATGATGTTTTTATTTGTAATATTTCTAAACACCTAAAATAATTCTTGAATTCACATTAACTGATTAAAAACGTTAAACCCAAAACAAGTCTTGACATGTTTGTGGGATTTTATTTTAAGATTTTAGATGGTCACGTTCAAGCAAGAGACACTTAATACAAAACAACCTAAAGAGTAGGAGTTTGCCCATCAGAATGGGCCTCACATGGTATGGGCGGGGTACCCATTGCTCCATTTTTTACATATTTCTTCTTTTTTGATCCACTACAAAACCTGCAATGAAACAAAAGAAAAAAAAAATACATGAGTGACATGTGTTTAGATTTGATTAGTCCACATTTGATGGTAGGCAACATAAAAGTATATTGCCTCCTTGCAACATAGAAGCATATCACCTTATCAGTAAGGCAACAAATCTAAGCATTGTCAGCGAGTATGCATGTCTTTCACATGGATCTTGTATAATTTGTTCAAAGAAACGTACTAAAACCACCTTCCAAAGTGTTTCTGCACCCCACATGTGAGTGAGTTAGCACTTTTATCTTATCTAATCAAATGTGAATTGCACCCACCCCTGACATTCTTGCATCTGCTCCACAGTTTCTGGAAGATCTTTATGGAGGGTCTCGGGAAGGAAGAAGTTAACCACAGAGGACGCAATTGTGAGACTTCCCATTAAGATATAAGGCAGAACTTTATTATACTTACCTGTGAACAATAAAGGAACAAAAGCCAACATTAGAAAATGACATACTTTTAGATACCTATATTATATCAGTGTATGACTTTGGGGTATCTTTGTGAGATAGTCAACATCTATAAACCTGAAAAGATTACATTAGGTGCTGTGATACTGAAAATGACACAATTTTACTTGACTATAGATGGGCATACCACTTTTGCATACTACTGTTATTATTCTAAGTACATTTTTTAGATATCTACACTAAATCACTGCATGACGTCCTTGTGAGACAGCTAACATCCATGTACCTAAATAGATGACATAAGGTGCTGTGATACTGCCAACACGTGCAGCTGAGGAGCACATCCCCATGCCAATGTTCCTGAGTACAGTGGGGTAAATCTCAGCAGTGTAGATATACACGATGCTGAAGGCCATGGTGAAGCCAAACTTTCCAGTCATTTCCAATGCCAGAGCAACATGCTGAAGGGCTGAAGAGACAAGAGATAGATTTTTTTTTAAATATATGAATACATTTACTGTGGTGGAAGTAGTTTAATCTTTTACATTGCCAGTGTTGAAAAATTCTGTTACAAGTACATAAAAGTTGTAAAGCCGATATCATTTATAGTATGGGGATGTAGTAGTACAGATGGCATGGATAACTTGCACATCTGTGAAGACCACAATAATGATGAACGATACAGAGAGAGGTTTTGTAGCAACAAATGCTGCCATCCAGATGATAATAATAATAATACCAAACCATATTCTGCACATATGTGCAAAGAGTGTGAGTGCTAAACTAGCCTGCCTCAGACCTGTCAACCACTGAAAACATTTGGTGCATCATGAAACTAAAAATACAGTACGGCAGGCCCTGAGCTGTTGACCAGCTGAAATCCTATGTCAGGAAAGATTGTGAAGCATTTTCTGTAAATACTAAACCAATTCCCAAATACATCCCATCAACCCGGCAAACGTGGTTGAAACGGCAACCTTATCTCCATGGTCAAAAACCTAACCATACTGTAGATATTGATATTGTTTGCATGCATAACTAAGATCAAGTCAGACAAACCAAGATATATCAATCAGGTTACTGCAATGAAATCTATGTGTCAATAACATCTGATTGACATGTAATTAGCTACTAAATGGTTGTAAACAGACAGGCACACAACGCCTTCTCCACATACACAGACTAGTATTACATAACCGGAGCCCTGTTTTTATATATAGAGAGAGAGACAGATAGTTTACATGCAAGTATAAGTTGTGTTTTTTTACTTAGATATACTGTAGTTTTGCTTTTGCAGAATGGCAGTCTTACTGTCAGGGATGAACTGGATGAGAAGAAGAACTCCTCCCCCAATGATGAGGAACAATGAAAGAAGTGCTCTTCTTGGACATTTTTTTAGCAGCCAAGTAGAAACAATATAGGCAGGGACTTCGGTAGTCGCTGATAAAAAACAGTTTACAAAAGGGTTGCCACTCAGGTTGGAAGTGTTCAGTGATAAGCCAAAATACCCAATGTTTATTGCCATCCTGAAAACATAAAATAAAAATAGATTACCATTAATTACCATTATTCTTATTATCATATAGTAAATGTCAAGGGGGGCATGTGTGCAAATCGACTTGAATAGTCTTTTGTTTTTTTTTTGCACCATTGTTGAATTTCCAAAACCTCATAATGTCTGAACTTTGAAAAACAAACAAAACAAACAAAAAACCCCCACTTACCACAAAAGGAGACACATCAGTGTGATACATCTCAGGTTCTTGGATTTCAGAATATCAAGCATGGTATATGTCTTGCAGACAGGCATGTCCTGAAGGAGACAGAAGAGGATTTATCTGATTTGAATTTTCACACTCGGACATAGAATATTGTCAGTATATTATAAGCAGATTCTATTTAGGCTTTGTCCAATGAAAAATGATGCTCATATCAATGGGTGAGATTGCATTCGCTATGTTTGTTTTTAATAATCTAAGGAATTATGCTTAATTCCAAATACTGGTCCTAGTTTGCCATTCCAAAAATCAACTTCAATAGGACATTGAGAAACTGAAATGATGAAATAATGCATTTGTCTATAACTAGATACTAAATGGAATATTAACATGTGGTTGCTTTGAGGAAAACGGTCAGAAATTTTGCTGAACTTTTTGCTTTTACTCTGGCTATGCAGAAGAAAAACCTTAAACAATTAAACTTAAGCAGATATGTACTGGAAGAGGAAACCCCCAGCAAGACAAAACAATAAACCTTGAACCTCCCTGCCTGCCAACCCTAGGGGCAAAAAAAAAGAAGAAGAAAAAAAGTCAGTATTCAATGTGGCCTCTGCAGTCACATTTTTACATTTGATTTCTGATTAATAAAACTTCTCTACCAGTATACACCGATCAGCCACAACACTGAAACCACCTGTCTAGCATTGTGTAGGTGCCCCTCATGCCAACAAAACAAGTCTGACCCTTCAAGGCCTGGACACGGGACCTCTGGGGGTGTTCTGTGATGTCTGGCACTGGGATGTTAGCAGTGGATCCTTTGAGTTGCAGGGTCGGACATCTGTAGATCTGGCTTGTCCCGCTGCATCCCACAGATGCCTGATCAGACTCAGATCTGGGGAGTTTGGAGGCTGGGTCAACACTTTGGGCTCTTTGTGGTGCCCCCCGAGCCGTTCCTAAGCAGGTTTTGCAGTGTGGCAGGGTGCACTGTCCTGCAGAGGGAGGCCGCTGCCGTCGGAGAATGTTGTTACGATGTGGGGGGTGGGTCTGCAACAATGTTTAGGTGGGTGATACATGTTAAAGTAACATCCACAAGAATGCCAAGACCCAAGGTTTTCCAGCAGAATATTGCATTGGAATGAGAAGACAAATGTTATTCACTTCACCTGTCAGTGGTTTTAATGTTGTGGCTCATTCTGATTTCTGTTGCCAGAAATGTAACCCTGCTTTTTTTGTGTGTTCCATATCTAAAAAATACTAATTGTTGACCTGAAGGTTGAAAAAGTGCATACATGTGCATTAATACTATTATTAATGACAATTAATGAGCCTCACCTCAGATTCTTTAAAGATTACAGATGGTGCTTCAACTTTATTTTTACTTGCAGCATCCCTGACAATGGCCTCTGCCTCTTTCACTCTCCCCTGAGTCATCAGCCACCGAGGAGACTCTGGGATGAACCTGCCCAACCAGTACAGATTTACTGAAGGTCAACAGAACAGATTCCTTTGTTCACCTTTAGTGGTAACAATATCAGCTTTAGACTTATGCATGGATATTAGAGTAGAAATCATACCACCACAGTGGGATGTTCACCAGAGGAGTTGCTGACAGAACTGCAAGCAGAGTCCTCCATTCTCTGATGCCGTATGCAATCCAGGGCAGCGTCATGTACCCAATGCAATAAAAAAGGAAGGCCCCGAGAGTTGTGAACAGCACACGCATAGTTTTACTCAAAACCTCAGTTCCTATCCAAGATAAAATTATAAATCAGTGACAAGCATGTTACTGAAAAATATAAGCAGACAGCAGACAGTAAAATCATGCTGAAATAAATCAAGATTATGAAAATTTATGCCTAAAAGTGTCCAAACATATGATTAACTTATATTGCAAACCTAGCACAAATGCAGAAATGTAGAGGGATATCTGAGAGGCTCCAATACAGAGGAACATGATGCAGAACATCCTCCATGAATGAGAAAAGGACTGAAGCAGGACTGCAAGACACTGGGCCCCAAGAGACATAAAAACAACCTTCTTCCTCCCAAACCTGATTAGAAAGGAATTGCATATCACTGACATTTATCCACAGACACAGAACATTTAGAAATGCGTGTGCTTTGATTTCTTTTGGTGAGGAAAAGAAATCAAACAGCTTGCTAAAGAGTTTGATGATGAGATGTGAATATTTTTTTTTTTTGCCATTTTTAAACAATCACAACTGAATGGAAAAGAGCAAAGCCTCTCTGGAAACTAGACTATTGAAAGCAAAAATAAAAAAGGAAATTAAAGTAAAAACGCATGCTAAATGCAAAACATTTCCAACTGAGCCAAGCACTTTACACTATCCCTGTTATAACAGTAGATGGGGCTGTTGTCATTAATTTAGTTGTCAAGTAATTCCTCCAGTAACACTGGATATATTCCCCTCCGCCCATTTTCTTTTACTTTTTTCAACTGTTACTAAATCGGTATCACTTGCAAGTTCCAGACACTACTGCCTCCAACATTTTATGAATGGACTTGATTTAGAGAATATAACAGACCTGTAGTATGTAGTACATGACAGAAAATGTCCTCCAATTATGTGAATTTAAGGTCCACAAAATATAATTATACAGGGTGGATTCAGGGTAACTAGGGAAATTAAGGATAATTAAGGATAATATACCTGTCTGAAAGCTGGCCTGAGATTAGGGACCCAACAAGGTATCCCACAAAGAGAGTTGAGGATGCAAATGGAACTTTCCATTGGTTGTCACAAACAAGGTCCCACTGTGAAAGATGTAAATTACATAATCAAACAAAAAAACACAATTTACAGCTTTCAAAACTGGAATTTAATAATAATAATAATAATAATAATAATAATTATGACCTCAGTCACTATGGTGGATTGGTAGATGTCTTTGCTGTAGTTCCATCCATCTAAGCATCCCTCCTGCTCCAGGTTAGTGAGGTTAACGTCCCTTCCAGGAATATATCCTTCAGCAGAGAGATTTCTTACCACATCCAGCTTGTACCTGCTGCACTGGCTCTGAACTTCTTCACCATCCACTATCGTGAAGGGAATGATGGCATTTCTCCACTCATCAGTTAGGTTGACGTCTGGAATCAGACAGTGGTGTTTCGGAGCTGCTCCAACAAAGACAATGTAAAGTCCATTGAATCCAGTTGACACAAAAACAGCATTTAGGAGGAAGAATGTGGTCCAGAAGTAAGGACCAGTTTGTCCAAGGAATGCTGTATCTTCATCATAGTCTCCCATTCTTTAAATATATATGAAAAAAAATACCTCCCTGTTCTCAAAGGAGAAAAGCAAAGTCCTGTAAAATTCTTCAGAGTATGAAATGATTTTCTTCTTAAACTCTTCAGCTTAGTACCAGAGTGTTAGAGTTGAGCTCTCTCTTGGGTAGAATGAGCCGGTCTCTTGGTGGGACGGAGTTAAAAGTGAAAAACTTTAGTTTCAAGTGCTGAGAGTTTTAAACCTCCTTTCAAAAGGACAAATTTTCATCTCAAAGTGAAACCTCTTCTTGATCCACTTTTCTTATATACAGACAAGGGAGAAAATAAATCTGATTTTGAAGAATGACAGACTGCTCACTCAGTAATTTGATTGGACTTGATTTACTGTAAGTAAAAATAACCAAGAGCTTCATAGTTACCCAGCCCCCTCACCCAGCCCCCCACTACTGTGGAAATTTCCTCTAAACAACATTCCACACTATTAAATACTCCAAAGAAGTCCACGTGCCTGTACTCTAAATGTTGCTAAGTAGCATTAGGACTCTAGTTGGACTATTTTAAGACACTCAGTGGAGGCAAACATGACTTTATGTAAAACCCAACAGAATTTAAAACAATGTTGTGTGTATGATTTTTACTATATTAAGCACAAAAAAACTACAATCCTAGATTAAAAAAATAAAACAAAAAACAAAAACAAACTTAGTTTCACAGTAGAAGATTTTTAGTTTGTCACAAATATTTTTACTACATGTTTTTTGTGAACTCACATTCACATTTCTTTTTTGTAAATTCACTATAGATTTTATGCTTTGCCTCCTTCACCATATCTACATATCTAATGGATGCATTTCTCCTCATGTTGCAGACTGATCTGGGCCCTGTACTATGACTTACAGTTGACAGCATTTTTCAACAGGATATTGGAATAGGGATTTACTGGAATCACATCTTGGGATGAATTGAATAGTTAAATAAAGAGGAAGAAGTATAATAAAACTTACTTACAAAACTTACAGGCAGAATCTATATAATGTATGTACAAAAACCCAGGTAGTGCAAATACCAGCCCTCACTGATGCAGTGTGCTTTACTTCTTTTTTTAAATTATATCAGTGATGCATTTTGTCTCTCTTTCACTGTTTTTTTTTTTTTTTTTTTTTTTTTTTCATTTTCTTTAG
>VUQI01050436.1:21067-65749 GCA_015106735.1 Paratilapia polleni | reverse complement strand
GCCTTTCAAAAGACAAAAAATAGCCGCCTGGCTCCTGCGAGGACATCAGACTGTGACACAAAGCATGATGGGACTCAGACACAGAGAGGAGGCTGCAGCTCAGACTGTATATAAACACACGTCAGCAGAGTCCTGCAGTCAACATGCAGCTAAAACCTGAAGCTCTCACTGAGGAGGCACAGCCATGGACCGAATGAAAGATGAACATAGCTTCGAGGTGTGAAAAGTGAAGCCAACTGCCTTAAACCTGCATTCTGTTTAACAGCCACCAGGGGGCAACTGCTATGGCTACAAAAAGACCTCCTGTTGTGTGAAAGTCTATGGGAAAAAAGCCCATGGCTCCCTTTGTGACCTCAGTAAACATTAAACAAAAAACTGGTGCAGAAAATATTTGGTAAGATTTTCAGAGCAGCCTGGTCTCTACAAACAAATTATGTTTGGGGTAAGGTAGTAATAATGGTCTCATACGTCTGCTTAATGCTTCAAATTATGAAATACTAACGTATAAACGTAAGACCAGAGTGGTGTCAGAACAGTGTTACCACAACAAAGTGAATAACTTACATTTACTTTCCAAAAACGTAGTTGATAAGGTAGTATAACTACATTACACTGACTTTGATATAATGTCATAGTTTAATCAGTAAAATCTGTAGTATTTACATTGCTCTATAACGTTAATTCAGCGCTGGTGTTGCATAATGCGTTTGTTGATGCCTCATGGCCAAACATGAAATAGTCCCATAAAAGCATTGTTCTGGTTCATAGACACGAATACGTTTTTTCCTGTTTGTCTTCGAATGTATTTCAGGGGAAGGAAGGAGGAATTCAATTCAATTCAATTCAATTCAATTTTATTTGTACAGCGCCAAATCACAACAACAGTCGCCTCAAGGCGCTTTATATTTTAGGGTAAAGACCCTACAATATTAGACAGAAAAGACAGAAAACCCCAACAATCAGACGACCCCCTATGAGCAAGCACTTGGCAACAGTGGGAAGGAAAAACTCCCTTTTAACAGGAAGAAACCTCCGGCAGAACCAGGCTCAGGGAGGGGCAGCCATCTGCCGCGACCGGTTGGGGATGAGGGGAAACAGAAGAGAGCAGAGGGAGACAGGACAAAAGACACACTATGGGAGAGAGACAGGGTTAATAATAGCTAATGATTAAATGCAAATGGTGTATAAACACATGGAGAGTGTCCAAAATGGCTCCATAATGCTCCCTACAAAAGTTCAGTGAAATACCCCCCGTGTTTAGTTTGAGCTACAGGTATGAAATTTGGTACATGAGTAACATCTCAAGATGTACAAAAAAAAAACCCAAACCCTCCTGGGCCCATGCACCAAACCCAACAGGAATTGCACCAATTTTTATTTAAGATGTAATTTTGGCGCCATTTCCCCCTCTTTCAGGTGTTATACTTTAACAAACACCTCCTAGAGGTTTAATTGGACCATCATCATACTTGGTCAGTTTAATCTAAAGACTGTGGTGATGCTAAATTGCGAAGCTTGTGAGTTTGTGAGCAACATGATGTGTAATTAGCTGCTGTTTTCTAACAGTCTCATAGACACAGGAAGGCGCCCAATTCGTTATTTTTACTTCGTTTTGAGTTTTTGTTTGTTTTAAATTCAGTTTAATTTCAGTTAGTTTCCAGAGTACGTTTGTTCATTTTAGTTTTTACTGTTTGAAAATTTTTTGTTTTAGATTATTTTCTGTTAGTTTCAGTATTAGTTTTAGTCTTTTTTAAATTATCACCACATGGGGTATTTGTTGAGGGCAAAATTTAGGAAAATCAGAACAGATAATACAATAAAAACACTTTGTGAAGGCAGTTAACGCTCACTCATGTAGACATGACTGCAACTAACCTGTATATTTCAATCTGCAAGTTCACAAAATCATTTCAGTTAGTTTTGATTTTTTTCCCCCTCAAAAGTCTAGTTTTTTTAATTTTTATTTCAGTTAACTGAAATCTTTTAGTTTAGTTTTAGTGTCTACATAACCTTGCTTAAGACATTCAAATGCTTGCAGGAAACATCTTCTTTGTGGTCGTTTCCCTCTTAATCTGCTTAGCTTTTAACATTACGGTGACTCGAAATACTCCCAGCATACATCAATACGTGGAATGAGGGACAAAGGGGTAAGAAATGCTGTGTGGTCCCACATAAAATCAGGCACCATATAACCAAGTAGAGAAACAGTACTGGCTAATTCTGGAAGCCTGAACAACAACTAAATTTAAGCTCTTTGACAGCTTGTGTTTTACTCCACACTTTGAACATGTTAATGACTCAGTTTTCTCTGAGCAGAAACAAATAAAAACAGTGCATGTATGTCTGCAGCTCAATGACCCAAACGTGAAGTGTTGATTTGTGATGGAGCAGAGCTCCGACGGGCTGCAGCTCTGCTCAGAAAGATGATGAGCAGGAAATACGAAATGATTCTGATGTCTTCTTCAAAGAGAAAACGGCTCTCCTCCTCCTCAGCAGCAAAGTGTCACAGACAGCAGAGCCGGCGGACTGCTAATGCTCTCTCTTAAGGCCAGATAGGCTCATTATACAGCAGCTGGGCGAGAAGAAAAAAGGGGAACAAAAGGAAAAAACATGTCAGGTCTGGCAGACATGTCTGCTGGGTGCCTTTGTAAAGGTAAAAACCGGCCGCTTCCTCTCACCTCCTTTAACCTCACATGAAAACAGCGGCTGGAAGTGGTGGAAACCCTCTGTCGCCTCTGTGAAGGTACAGTAATTGGCCTTCATGGGAAGTGGGCGTCTTGCTATGGTGTGAGGCTAATGTCAGCTTGGCCCTGATTTGTTCGTGGTTTTATTCCACCGCAGGCTGAGAATTGGAGTTTGTCCCCTCCTTTAACAGTAAACCTTTTCTCAGAGGATTTAACTGCTGCGGCTCATCTCATTATTAAGGACCGGCTCTGAAGCTGGGAGCTGTTAAAGTTATTAAAACTTGGGGCATTTTCTGTAATAACTTATAATAAACAAAGAGGTGCTCAGCATGGCTGAGCTCCTGGAAACAGAAATAATACTTTTGGTTTTAAACTTTTCCAGAATCAAGTGTCATATCACTAATTCTGGTTTCTAATTCTCCATCCAGGAGGTTTTCAGCATCAGGCATTTCACTTCCTACATACTGGTCGTTTTTATGCACCAATTTCCACATTTTCTGCAGTTTATGATGGAAATGTATTTATTTATGTAAAGGAAAACACAAAAACCAGTCACTGAACTGGGCCCCGCACTATGAAGCAAGTTCAACATACCAAGGGTATCTTTTCCTTATCTGGCTTCATTTAGCCTAACATCAGCAATCAGGGTAAGTGGTCACATGAAGGCTTATAGAGAACATTAAATAATTTACATACATGAAACTGTTCACAGCCAACAGGAACAAAACAGAGGTTTTTCAGGGTTTTCTGTGTTACCAAGTTCACTTCTTATGGGGAAACCTATGGTACCTTATGATACCTTACTCTCAGACTGTTAAACACCACCAGGGCTGCAGGTGTTACTAAAAACTAAAACTGTCTTATGCACATCTAAAGATAAATTTAATGGAATAATAATTATAATCCATTTGTCTTAATGATGGAGCTGTGATACTGTGGCGTTAATTTGAATGGTCAACGCTTTCCTTCCTGGAGTCTAACTTTAAACTCAGAGTTGATTAACTCTGAGATGGGAAAATTTGAGTTTTGGCACGGTAATGAGTGAATGAAGAGCAGAGCTACCATTTTAATCCAGTGGGCTGAGGAATATGAGTGTGTGTCAATGTGGACCAAGATATTTATCTTAAACAGGAGAGGGAAAAGAAGTTGTTTTAATCAGCTTGGTCCAATCAGTCATCATCTACCCAAAGAAATTTTCATTAACAGATAAAACTAGAAATTGTATATTTGCAGCTGGAAACATCTGAATATAAAAATACTGATAAGCAGATAAGACACTAATTACTGATGGATCTCTGATATCAGACACAGTAAGACCGTTTTGACATTTGACACTGTTCCTTTCAAAATGTTGCTCGACATCATTTAATGACTGTATTCCAACATGTAAAATAATTTTAACATAAAATATAACTAGAACACATTCAGACTGTCTGCAGCTTGGATTCAAAAACTCACTTTAAACTATATTTATTCCAGTTTTAGAGTCTTAAACTCATTTCAGGCTCATCTTCATGCAGATATTCACATCATCTCAAACATGATGTCACCTGTAACAGCAGTGTGATGAATTACAACCTGACAAATGGTTGCTCAGTGATCCGTGTTTTACATTTTACATCACGGGCCACCTACAGGCCAATTTCATCTCAAGTGGGCCCCACCAATAAAGCAACATAAATTGTCGGGGGGGGGGGATTGTTCCCTTACTTTCAGTGTAAGGAAGTTTAAAGTCATTCAGTGGGCCAGTTTGGACCCTTTGGCAGGCTGGTTCTGGCCCACGGGCCGCATGTTTGACACCTCTGGTCTAAAGCATTATCCAGATTAGTTTTATTAAAATAGTGATTGCTACAGTAACGTATACTGTAAATGTTTCAGAGGGACTAACTAAGAGTCAGTTACTCTGGTAACTAATCAAGAGTTTAATTCTCTTTGTGGACCAGAAAACACAGAGTTTCCCTTTCATGGTTAACAAAGTCAAAGGATTCACTAATCCTGCTGTCTTTTGATTGAGTAAGTAACCTGCTTCATGTGTTCATAAATTAATTTTAATTAATAAGATTTCTGCCTACATTCAAAATACTGTATGTTTGACATATTTATGATTTCAGATGATTTTCAAAACTCATATGCAGGATGCACGAGGACGAGAGGAAGGGAGTAAAGCAAAAGACTTACAGAAAAATAAAGTGGTGCAGGAGGGTTGCAGGATATTCCAACTAGGGCTGACATATTCCAAAAGAAGGGAACAGGAACAGGAGCTGAGGCACTGGAGATTCACTCAAAACCACAGGAACACAAACAATGAACACAAGAGGGGGCGAAGACAATCAAAGACAGAGGGAAAGACTGGACGTGAGACACAAGTGGGAACAATTAAGGCAGGAAAAAGAACAAAGGCAGGAAGTAAAACCCACAATGAGAAAACAAACCTTCAAAGTAAAACAGGAAGTAACTAAAAGACAAATTACACAGATAGGACTAAATGGTTCAAACTGGCTGGAGTCCATGTTAGGACTCTGCAGACCCTCACAAGAAATGTCAGTTTCAAGCAAGGACTGAAATGATTCTTTTACAGTCCAAAAAAAAAAAAGTTCTTGCATAATTCTTTGGTCCGAGCTTCTCAAATGTGAACATTTATTTCAGTTTTCTATGATAATAAGCTCAATGATTGGGGTTTTCTGAGTGTAAAAACTAAAAGCAATCGAGTGGACGTTTGGCCACAGGAGAAAGGCAAAGAAGAGCTCAGTCTCAATATGGCCCACCTTAAAACCCCACTGACATTTATCAAAGAGCCGGTGCCATTCATGTAATCAATGATCTGCTCATTTTCAAAGGCCGAGGGGGGGTTTGGATATTGGATGGAAGCTGTTTGAAATGGGTTTGACTTTTTGAGCAATAGTTGACCTATAGCTGATTTTAAATATTCAGGCACTTGACCAGGCGAAGACAGAAGAATTGGCCATGACGTGGATAAATGGAGATATTGAATGAATTCTTTCTTTGAAGAAGTAAGATGGAGGATTGTTGAGTGAGCAGAAGGTCGATTTAAGTTAAAGGTCCCATATCATGGAAGTGTGTTTTTGAGACGTTAATGACCTAGATGAGATCTAGAAACTACAATTTTTCTACAATTCCCACAATAAAAATGGACACAGGCGTCAAGCTAAAATATTCCCATAGTCCTGCCCTCTCGCAGAGTATAGTGTGGAAGCTAAACATACTTATGTAGAAGTTTCAGCAGCAAAACATATTTTAGCCAATTAAAACACCCTGAAAGTCCTAAAACCCAGAAATGAGTTCTCAGTTTCGCACTTCTAGTTTCCTAATCTCAAATTCAGTGGATGCCTGAAATAAGGTCAGTGGTGAACATGAGCTTGAGCTTGTTTGTTGACTTTTTCACATTTTGTTTTTCAACATAAAATACATCAGTAAATCATGAATTTCTAAACTAGTGGTCATAATAGACTGGACTACAGAAGCTGTCGGGAAAATTAAGGTTGTCACTCCAAACACAGGAGCGTAGTGGTCAAAGTAATTTGACTGTGGCTTAGATTGTTTACAGCCTAACGTTAGTGTTCTAATTTTTGCGACTGTATTTACTCTTCAAAAATCATAAAAGTAGCATCAGTTTTTGGAGATTGTCTCGCTGAACAAAACATGGAGCTACTAAGTATTCAGGTTTTGCAGTGACGTAACCGCTAACCACAAGACATTAAATTGTCCGTCATTTTTGGCGCATGACTCTGTAGCCTCAAGTGAATAAGGCCCTGGTCACACAGGCCTAGAGACTGGTAAGTGACCCTCAGGCAACCACTGGTTGTTAGGGAAAAAATGTGCATTCCCTGACAGGTTGGCGAGTGGTTGCTGGCAGTTGCAAGGTATAATTGGTTGGAAAGAAGTACTGCGGGGCTGCACTGAAAAATTCCTTCTGATTGTTTTGGTCAGTAGCAGATTGCCGCGGTCACCTGTAGGTTGTATGGAAGACCCCGACTTGTCTGCAAACACTTGCTAACTACTCTTCGAGCGGTAGTGAAATTGTGAAAAGTGAGACTGTTCACCTTCAAAGTAAAAGCTGTGCCTTTTTAAACATGTTGGTTTCAGTGGTAAGGCACAACTTTTACTTTGAAGGTGAACATTCTGCATTTCCTGTTTGCATTGCAGTTTTTCAAGTTTCACTACTGTTCAGCGAGTTTATACTGAGATTAAAGTACACACAGGTGGACTATTAATTAGGAGACTTCTGAAGGCAACTGGTTGCACTGGATTTTATTTAGGGGTATCAGAGTAAAGGGGGCTGAATACTAATGCACACCACACTTTTCAGATTTTTATTTGTAAAAGATTTTAAACACCATGTATCATTTTCCTTCTACTTCACAATTATGCACTACTTTGTGTTGGTCTATCACATAAAATCCCAATAAAATACATTTAAGTTTGTGGCTGTAATGTGACAAAATGTGGAAAAGTTCAAGGGGTATGAATACTTTTGCAAGGCACTGTACTTTTTGTGAACATGTTTATTGCTGCTGTAAAGTTGAACATTTTAACATGGGAGTCTATGGGAACTGACTCACTGCTGTAACCAGCCTCCAGTAGAGGAACTGCAGTTTTTAGCACTTTTACTTTTCAGTCCTGTTAGCTGCTTATTTCTGTCACTCACACCTTTTCCTGTATATGACATGTAGAGGAGCACTTTTAAATACACTGAAACAGAGTTCAAATCCCAGGGTGTATAAAAAAAAAGATTTGTGTGGTATTTTATGCTTAAACTTGTAATATAAAGAGTGAGAGTTACAATGATTGTCAAAAATTTGTAATTACACTCCTTATACGCTGAATCTTATCAGAGTAAAATGGCTTGAAATTACACAAGATATCACTTTAACTTTGTACCGTGTCCTTCCTCCATTCTTTTATCAGCCAAGAAGCATAAAAAACTTTAATAAATGCACAAATAGGAGGAGAAGTCTTCACTGGAGGTTTATTAGTCCAGTTATGAAATAGAGCCAGTATTTCCTGCTGCTGCTGCATTATTGATGAAATGGTCATTTTAGAAATACAGCAGCATAGAGCTCACTGTATGTTTTCCTTTTTAAAGCCACTTTAACACAGCGAACATTAGCAAGGACCATTTCTAGCTGCAGTAGTAATTACAGAGCAAACAGCACACAGGCCTTTAATGGAGGAACTGGCTGCACTCAAGTTGAACAGAGAATTACTGCACACTTCCTAATGTGTTCCTGCAGAGTCCAGGGATTCATATTGTTTTATTCGCCAGCCGCTTCATAAATGAACTCCTGGATTATTCCACTATTAGTCTAACATCGGGTGACAGCAGAGAGTTTATGTGCTTCTGTCTCCACAGACGCGCGCCGCTGGAGGGCTCCAGTCTGAGTGTCGCCATGTTTCATCCTCTGCTGTGATTTTGTGTTTTCATCTGCAGAACTGATTTAGGTTTGATCTTTTCCTCCTTTATCTCCTCAGCATTCAAACCTCTTCATGTATGTCAAGATCTTTACTGACCTTATGTTTCCTGCTGAAAACCACTTGTGTATAAATGTGTACAAAAAGAAAAATATGCAAAGTTCAGACTAAACAGCTCCTTGTATCCATCATTTATACTCTGTTTTGTTGATTCCTATTAAGCCCTGATAATGTTGCAAATATTCATAATATCTACAGTTTCTGGACAACAGCTGTTTAAATTTAAATTGTTTTCAAACCAAATCTAAAATTTAGTTTGCTTTGTATTCACAGAACCATTTTTTAAAAATGAAAATCAAATCAGCTGTACCTGCATTAACAATAAATCTTACAGTTTTCCTTTAATCTTCAGTTCATTGCCCAAGTCCAGTGTCCAGGTTTTGCTGTTTTTCCCCCATTAGTTCCATGTTACCACAGACTGGATATAAAAGATAGACATAGTCTCTAAAACTGCAGTTCCTCTAATGTCCATTTGAGGCTGGCTTTAAAAGTGAGTCAGTCCCCATAGACTCCCATGTTAAAATGTCCAACTTTACAGCAAAAATAAACATGCTACAAAAACAGTTTTGGTCTCTATAGCTAATTTCCCCCTTCATAACAACTGCACAGGGGGGTGAATGTTTTATAACTCACCTGTTTAAATTGTATTAAGGCTTAAAGGTTGCATTATTAGAGGTGTGGACAGGTGGATGGCGACAAAGGCGGCTGTAGCTGCTAGCTGTCTGCTAGGCTTCACCTCAGCTAATTGGAGTCCCTGAACTGGACCTCTGGACCGTGTTTGAATGAAGCTAACTAATATTAGCTGATAACGTAGCACTCCTCCATCCTGTACAAATATGGTCACTTCTGGTTCCAAAATCGAACATAGCAGTGGGCAAAACACTAACATTGAAGCCATAGAGAGTATAGATGGATGCAGTCACTGTGATGTCATCCGCTGTTTTGTGAAGTCCCCTTATGAAGCTTTGAGTTGAGGATTTTCACTTTGGTCGTGTGCCTGTGAAACCACATGCTCCAGTCACTCTGGAGTTGTGACTGCCAGTGGATAATCCTCCTTTCTGACTCTAATAATGACCATAACTTATAAACTTAATGTTTCATTTGGTATGACCTGAAACTATTTACTGAGTCATCAGGAAAGTGTTTACTGAGGTCGGAGAGGAAGGGAGCTCAGGGACGTTTTCCCATAGACTTCTACAGAGTGCAACAGTGAGGTTCAGGAAGTAGAAGTCCCATTCATAGTCTCCATAGGGACTTTGATTATGAGCCATAATGCTGAAACCATCCAAAGCTGCGCTATTGTGAAACAATGGTATGTGCTCCTGTAGAAACTACAAGTCTGTATGCTATTAACCTTGTTTTAACAAAAACACATTTTATTTGCGATGTTGCAGAAAATAACTACCGACAATCCTAATTTGAAACAGCAATGCCTCTGATTGGTGGAGGTCACTGTTACCATGGAAATGTTTAAACCCGCAAACGTGAGGTCACTTAGTGAGCTTTAAACTTCAGAAACTGCAAGAGTGGTGAATGCAGTCAGGAACGAAGTACTGCACCTTATCAGTAACTAGACTATACTTCACTACACACAACACAAACTCCAAAATATATTCAGACTTTTCCCATACAACACTATGATAATGAAAAAGGTTGGAAGTCGTTTGCTGTGGAGTCTGGGAATTTCAGTGCATTATGGGACGAGTTCCTTCACTGTTAAAAATAACTATGTACACGTTTTCCTTAAATTTTTTTTATCCAAATCAAATGTTTTTGTGGTCATTATTCACCTCATAGGTGATAATGAAATGAAATAATGAAATAATAATAGGTTATCTAAGGAAATTTTCTGAAATGTCAGTGGAAAGAATTAGCAGGAAATTAACTTCCGGAACCGGAGCCTTTAAAGAAGTGGGCAGCTGCTGTTGAGCTCCTGGAGTTCTCTTTGTAACCACAAGGGTCGCCCCCTGGTGGGGATTAAAAAGAATGCAGGTTTCTGCATTGGCTTCACTTTTCAGACCTGGAAGCTACGTCCATCTTTTATACTGTCTATGGTTGAGGCTTCGAATTGCAGAGACCAGAAACCAATAGATAACGCCATTATGGCGACATTCATCTCTTCTATACAGTCTGTGGGTGGGAAAAAGACAAAGACAGGAAGTAAATCAAAGGAAGTTAATACGGAGACACAAACAGACACCTGAAAAACAACAGACAAACTGAAGAAATGGTAGTGACAGTAACATTATGAAGCGTTGTAACACCGTTTATATGAATGTTGAAAAGGATTCTGGGAGCTGCAGTTTAAAATGGTTGAAGCCTGAGTGTGGAGTTTATACTGTGTTGGGTGTGAGGTCTGGTTTCATTTGAACCGAAGCCCAGTTTGGGGTTCAGAGGTCTGGGTTAACACGAATGAAATCTCCCATTAACTAAACTCACCCTGTGTGTACGCTGTGTTTAAACGCCCTTTCGTCTCCAAAGCCCTCCCCTTTAATGAAGGATGTTTGTAATTTTCCGTTCACCTCCGTCCCCTCGCTGTTGTCATCAGCAATTAAACCCGAATGATTCAAAAAATAAAACTCACAATAACACCCCACTGGGCAGCACAGCGCCTATTAATCTGTGACAAAAGATGGTTTCATCCTGTTTGTTTATCTGACCGCAGCTTTTCTCTCTCCCCGCCCGTCCGTCCCTGCAGCCGCTCACGCCGGAGAGGAAAAATAAAATCATGGAACAAAAGACTAAAGGCCGAGTGGAGTTTGATTAAATCAGGGCTGAATGGGATTCAGTGAGTGGTCATTGTTGGAGGCTGTTTAGAGAGAGTGTGTGTTTGTGTGTGCAATGAGCCTGCTGTTTAATTCATTAGTGCAGCCACATCTGACACACACACACACACACACAGGTGAAATGTACTGAACAAGGTTTTTCAAAATGAAATCAGGTTCCACGGGAGAGTTATATTTATTTAGATATAATGATTCAGTGATAACTCGCTGTTTCGTGGCATGAGGGTAAATCTGCTTTTGAATGATGGTGCTGGATTTAATTGAACATGCTCAATCAAACATTTTTTAACAAATGACTTTTTATTAGCAATATACGGCTAGATTGTAAAGCTGCTTAAAAAAATGAGACCTTTACTGACTCTATTGATTTGCGTTTAATGGTTTTTCTTGAGTGTTTTGCCTCTGTGCCTCTCTTCTGCTCCCCTACAGCATCAACAGTGTGCAACAGTAGCTAATGTTAGCTTAAAATAGAGTCCAGTATTCACTAATGTCACCAAACAGCTGGCACAATACAAACTCCACATAAATAGAGATGTTAGAGAGCAAGCTAAGGTTAGCCAGCTAGCTGCTATGCTGTGTATTAAGCAGTTTATTTGCGGTAGCTGGTAAGCTAACATTAGCTAAAAGCCAGTTTTTTAACAGCACAACTTAAAAAATGCAGTAAAAATGACTAAGAGTATGACTTACATAACTGGGTATAAATTTGAATGTTTCACATAAGTTTATCTGTTTTCTTTTTTGCATATTGTTAATTTTATTTCTAACTAAGTGTTATATTCTATTAAAGAAAAACAGTATTTTTTTTGTAAATATCTGTTTACTATGAGATCTTAAATAAAGTCTGAATAAAGTATATATTCCTATACATTCCTGTATTGCTAATATTACAAATTAATCATGCAGCGTAGCTGAGTTATAGCTAGCTGGCTAACAGCAGCTTTCTTGCTTGCTAACGTTATTGTTAGCAATAGCATCTGAGTGGAAATGCTAGCGGGCTAGCTTGCCAAATGACTTCACCAGCTAACGTGATCTGTGATACTAACTAATGTATAATGTCAACTGATTTTAACTAACAATACATTATGTAACAATGTAATTGCTGTGACAAGTTGTCACAGCTCATACGCTGGTCTCAGTCGCTGTACAAGACACATGACATACAGGCTCAGACATATAATAGCTGTATGTCTCATTAACTTCAAGCAGTGGATGCCTGTTTATTCTGTTTGTAGAATGTATTGCACTTTTTGCCATTTTAATAAAATATAAAAATACAGGGAAAAGTAGCAGTGATCGGCTGATTCGTGGACATGAATCAGAAGCAGTTTCTGTGAATCGTGCCACAGACTCTGCTTAAAAAGTAACATCTTCAGCTGCTGACATGTGTCATATTGACTTATTGTCTGGCTTGTGCCATATTTATTAACTTTATTCATGAAATTTTGTGAACTGTGAATTTAAATGGAAGTGAGAGCAAATGAGCAGCTGGTTTTGGTAGCACAGTAAGTTTAAAAAACTTTTTGTGCAATAGATTTTAAAACTATCACTATCTATACAGTACTGTTTTTAAATCCAAAGCTCAAACAATAACTGATTCGTTTATGCTTGGCAATAGTATTGACTTTAGTGATATTAAAGAGTTGATAGTGCATTAAAAATCAGTATCAAAATCAGTATATCAATATAAGAAACATGTATAAAATCAGTATAAAAATCATGAGTAGACTGCACAAAAATGACCAAAATACCACTATAATAAACTGATCCCAACCCTGCTATAGGATTATATAATCATCAGCGTGGAGCTGGCAGTGTAACCTCCAGATAACCCTGTTGCATGCTGGGCTAAGATGAGTGCAGCTCCCAGAGACAGACCTGGCAACTTTCCCTGATCTCCAGAGTCCAGAATCAGGGGCGACTCTGGAGCCACCAACTGAGCCACCGTATGGTCTGAAAGGAGGGGTTTCATTTAAGTTAGCTTTAAACTCTGTCCAAATTGCTTGTTGGATGGTGGGATAGCTTCAGAAACACTCGCCCTCCACACCTTGACAGTGTGGTATTTGGGACTTTTGTACCTGATGGTTTCACCTTAAGGGAGAAATGATTGCAACTACAACTAATCTTAATCCATAGGTAAGAGCAGAGCCGTTTTCTTGTAGTTCCAATAAAAATATGAGTATCTGATCCTTTAGATAATGTAGTGTAAGTTGTCTAAGATTATGTAAACAATGCAAATTAAAAATAGAAGTAACCCCCAAAGTTTGAGAAGGATGGACCTGCATGGATTTTTAACTTGTTATGGGAGCAGCTGACTTTTTCATACTGCTTTCATAGACTGATGAAAGCACCACCATGGTGCCATCCATTGGTTAGTAAAGCATTTTCGCCATCTCCATCTTGGTCCTTAGAAATCAGACTGATGGACCTGACCGAGAAACTGAGGGACAATGGATGGTAGCAACATGTCAATCACAAGGTAGCCGTGTCCTAAATCCTATCATATTCATCCTCCTTTATGACTTTACTGAGGCCATAATTTACAAAATGAATATCATGGTTTATTCAATAAGACCTGAAACTACTGACTGAGACCATAAACTCATCAGGAAAGTCTTTAGATCAAGGGAGAAGTAAGCTCATTTTCTCATAGATTACTATACAATCACCCCCTGCTGGCCATTAGAAAGAATGTAGCCTTCACTTTTCAGACCCAGAAGCTCTTTTATAAACACTCTACATTTGCCTTTGAACATGGGCTTTGGTAATAGTCATTTTCATTCATTCTCAAGTTAGAAAGTGTTCAGACAAGCAAATTCTGAAGGTACAATAAGAAACATTCACACAGAAAAATATCTGAGTGTGAGCCATGTCCTCCAAAATAATCAGTGCAGAGAAACTTCCAACACAGAGAACATATTGTCTGCAAAGAGGAGGTCTGACGGCCACTCAAGGCCAACAGGTGTAAGGATTGGATATTTTTCTTTTTAAAAGCAAGTCTTCACGTCACAATAAGTCAGCTGTCATCACAAACCAGACACAGTTTTATAGTGGTGACCAGGCTGAGACCATTACTTACAGAAACTGATGGTATTTTTTATTCTGTGTGGCCAAACAGTCTTTTTTCTGGTCACTCACTCTTAGTATTCAGGCATGACTGCCACACTTCAATTCGCGTTTGGTGTGAATGATCCATTAAAGTGGTTTGTGGTTCTAACTTTGCTATTACTCACATAAAGGTGTTTTACTTTAAATGAAACCAATAAAAAACGTAAAAATGGAACTATATCTATTTCCTCAACCCCTTCTATCAAAAACATGAAGAAAGTTTCCATTAAATTTACACTTTTTGGGCTACAGCTCCATAGAGCCCCATTCATTCTGGACTATCTCACTATAAAATCGGAAGTCCAGAGAATTGGAGTTCTTGGGTATGTAGAAGTTCTCTGGTGTTGCTAAGGGTGATCTAAAACTAAACATTACACTTTTAGCAATTTAAATCTGATTATGGATTATGGATCCGTTTTAGAAGAACTACATTGCCTCTGACTGCCTCTTTGCTCAGAAACAGCTGACATCATAAATGATCCAGGAAACTCCTGTGTTTCCATGCTGGGAAACTTTAAGCGATCATTACTTCATTCCCCCTTAAGAACACAAAGCTTTAACAAAACAGCCGACTCTTCTTTCATTGCACGCTCTCTCTTCTCCCTCAGCTGTAATCCACAGCCCATAATGGCGTTGAAAAAAACAACACTCTGGTCTTTATTTTTCCTCGCTTTCTGCCTTCAGTCTCGCCCTTCATTAACTTGCCTCCAAAGTCATCAACAAGGCACAAAAGGCGAAACGCCCGTTTGCAGAGACGCTGAATAGACCTTAACTGGAGGAAAGAAACACTTCAAACTGCGAAGACAAACAGGAAGTGAGATAGAACGCAGCCCAAACAGCTGCTCGTTTGTGTCTTCCTGCCTCTCAATCAGCGCTGTCAGGAGAAGTTGTTGTTTGTGATGACTCTCTTTCCATTGAATTTATTCTGTAACCCTGCAGCTCTGATTGGGCTTTCACTGTCTGACTTCACTCATGATGAAAAACTGGAGAGGTCTTTCTGCTACCGTTCAAAATCCTCTTGAGGCTTTCTTTTCATGCCGAGCGTCGTCTTCTCCTCGTCTCTTTTCTGTCTGATTGAAGACAAAGAGTTCTTACCAACATACAGACGCCATCTTCTCTCTTCAAAGCTATCAAAGACGCTTTACGTTTTGGTATTTTTAACTGCCAGCATCTTGTTGTGAAACTAACCATAAAGATAGCAAGATTCAAGAGCTACACCTGCTTACAATTCACTGTCTTTATTAACCACAATAACACCTGCAGTGTAAAGACGGTGATTTTAACAGATGAAACCCCTCCATAACACTCCAACACACTCTTCTTTTAAAGGAGACTATTCTGCTTTTCCTTATTTCCTGTCCTTATTTGCTACTCTAAACACTCAGTTTCACCTTAGACATGAAAAATGTTCAGATTCATGTTTTCTTTCTTTTCTTTGCATGCCAAAGTAACGTCACAACAGCTGGTGAACTGTATGCTTTTGTGTCATTTTTGCTTGTCGTGTACAGCCTAATTTTGTAACCTGGTGCACACGGCACGGCCTGCACAGCAGGACTTGAGGCAAAATTGTATGAGCGGGTCAGTCTCTAGGGGCATTTCAGTGATATATCAATGCAGGAACAAAAACCATGAAAGAACCTTTGTGATCGCTTTGTTTCCTGTTTGTTTTCAAGATCAGTGCTGATGCAGTGGTCTTTTTCTGAATTGCAATGCATATCGTTTATGCTACAGTCACACTAGGAAAAACAGTGGTTGGAGACTGCGGCATGATCAAAATTATTGTGACAGTGTGCAATGATCTTGTGATCTTGTTGCCTTTCAAATGGTTGCTTCAAAGACGGGGACCAGTCTGTGACCGTGCGCAGTCAGCTGCCATCTTCAAACCTACTTTGGTGTGTCAAGACGGTGATAAAATGGCAATAAGGAGTCAGTGCGCTATCAGTTTGCTATTGAATGGGATCAAGTTGGAAATGACATGCAATCTGTTTTTGTTAATATGGCAATTAACATGAAAATCACAAATCTAGTGCCTTCTGCAAACACAGAAATTCACATGAAACAGAAATTCACATTAACTACTTACATTCATAGTCCAGCCAGAATCTCACAGATTTCAAACAGATATTCTGAAATTCCTCCACAAATAGTGATGTAGTTGTTACAGGACAACGATTTTAACTGCAAAATGACATAGGTGCTTGGGAACCTTGCTTCAGTTGGCAGCCAGTTGAGTTGTGTCCCTTATTGCAAAGAGACGTGTCGCAGACGAATTGCACTGATTACTGCAGACTGACTCAGATTGATTGCAACACGCTGGCAATCTGTCTGCATTTATAAATTAGATGGCAGTTATTTGCAAACCTTCCCCAATTTGTCTGAGTGATTGCAGTCAGTCCAAGTCACACCACGATTGTTCGGATTTAGGCTGCCTCCCACCAGAAAACCTGTGCAATCAGCTTGCGATTGAAAGTGGTCATCCAGAGGTTGAGGGTGTTGCACACTTAACCTCTGGGCAACTGGTTGGTCACTGCAACCGCTTGCAGTCTGTCACTGAATGTGAAAAGATTAAATGCAATCACAGATTTTTCCTAGTTGCAACGAGGTTGCTGTCCTATTTTTATTCTAGTGAGATTGAGTCATTCAGCAAAGATTACAGTGAGTTGAATGTGCCTTAAGTGAGACAATAAATGGTTACAGGGCTGTGATGATGTCATAGTTTGCATGAGGAATGACCAACTGGTCAACCATACTTACAGCTTAAGTCAGTGTGGCCCTCTGAAAAAAGCTTTAAGGTTTTCATGAGATGTTTAGGCATCTGTCTGGATCCAGACTGACCAAAGATGGGCTTTTAAACGTGCTGTCAGAGCCTGACATGCTGGCTACGGAAACTCAGACAGACACTACAGCGCATGGGCTCACAGGATCGCGGACACCAAATATTTGAACGCTTCAGAAAAGAATCACTCTCCGGCTGACTAAGATTTCAGTGTGGACATTAAGTTTAGGATCAGGGATTTTTCATAGCAAGTAATCCAGACCATGCAGCAACATACTAATGACTAATCTCATGTTGTGGGATCATCTCAGACGTTCTCTGGGCTGAAGTTTGGTCCGTTTTTGGCGTCTTCTTCCTGTCATATGATGGCATTTGTCTCTGCCCATCAGGGACCCTCAACATGAACTTTTATTGAGAACAATTTAACCCTCATCTTCCATCTTCTTGTGTTGCTGTAGTCCTCTTTGTCATGAAAGCCTGGACTTAAATTTTACTGTAAAACCGGGTAGAACAGCCAAACTGATCATTTTCTTGGAGCTGAAAGAATTTAGACCATTTTTAACTCTCAGTGGTCCCTCAGTGTTTGTTTGATTTTGGGAACTGAATGAGGACTTGGACCTAGAAATGGTTAAGAACATCAGACTTAACAAGTGGATAGTATACAAGTATATCTGTGGAACGCACTTTGGTGTTTTTAAATCTGCTAAGTGGCTTGACTAAATTCTAAAAGTTAGCAGCTTTCCATTGTTACTCTTCTACAAAGAGGGTTTTGTATATAAGATGATGTGTAGACCTTATAATAACAAGGGCATGTTTAATATTCAGGTGTGATATTAGCATTCTGTATGTTGATCACATGTGTGTGTCATCCTCTGTGTATTCGCTGCCTGTAAAGTGGACTCGGTGTGAGTCATTGTGTATCCACAGCAGCTTTTTTCCCCTCTCATCTGGATGAATTTTAATTAGCGCCACATTCTTGAAGATCCACATTTTAATGAACAAAACCTCGTGCATGTCGCCGCCACTGTTATCGCTCCCACCGATCGCACATTAGAAAGGGAAACTTAATTAAAAAGATATCACAAAAGGCTGTCGGGCTAAACTCGCCTTTTCAATTACACTTTCTTTGTAGGTTTCAAGCTCTCAATCAGCAAATATCCCAACGGCTGCCTCATCCTGAACGCTCACTATCTGTTTTCCTGCTGATGGTTCACTGACCAGAGATCTGCAGGTCTGAGCCACAGTCTGTGCATCACACAGTCCAATAACATGTTATCACTCTGACTGTGTGTTTGTATGACAGAGCAGCTGCTGCACACAGAGTTAAATACATACTGTACATTCATGTTTAAGATGTTTTTTAAAACATTTAGAAAAGACCATTTTTTTTATACTTTCTTTAAATCTGCACTTATTGAGAGAATTAACTTTAAGTTCAGAGTACAGAAAAAAACAACAAAAAAACAACTAAGCAAGACAACAAGATGAGAGGTAAAAAACACACAAGGAAAGCGGATCACTGCACGAGTGCAGCTGTTTGTAGCTCCCTCAATTACAGGTAACAATAAGTACAATAAAATTTAGTGCACACTAAATTATTTGTAATAAAATTTCTAAATGGTAAATTGTACTTAATGTAGATACGTGCATTTGTAAACTGAAATACATATATATACACACACACACACACACACACACACATATATATATATATATATATATATATATATATATATATATATATATATATATACATATATACACACACACACACAGTATACTGCTTTATTTCTTCCAGAGTCTCCCCCTGCTGGTCATTAGACATAATGCAGTTTTAATACAGTTTTTCACTGGATTCACTTCAAACTGGTAGGCTTCACACATCTTTTATATACAGTCTATGTGATTTGTGCTAAACGTTGAATACAGCAGAAACTGATGGGAATGTCAGTGTCAATTTGTATATACTTGATGATCCTATTGGAAAGATTAAAATTGTGGTGAAAAGTCAGTCCAGGTCCTCCTGGAGAATATAAATGTCTGCACCGAATTCCACCTTCTCAAGCTGTGGCCTTATGCTGTCAGTCCTCGTGTGAGCAGGTAATTGCACTGTGTCTATTCTCTCCTTTTCTCATCGTGCTGCCTAGTTACACACAGTCAACAAGCCTTCCTCTGTAATTTGTGCATCCATGCAGCATGTGATGTCACCCATCTGTTCACACCAAGGCAGCCTATGTTTTTTGTTTTTCGTTTTTTTTGTGCGCCAGTGCTGACCGGCTCCATCTGGTAACAATGCAGTAAAGCTAATGGCCAATGAGAGAGGTAGCCAGTCAATAAGGCCTGTAGCTTGTTCTGCAGGTCGATGGAGGTTTTTGGCTCTGGGAAAGATGGTGTATGAGCAGTGACACATATTAAGATGCAGGGGAGGCTCTTCAGTGATTGATGGCAAAACTGCAGAAAAATGAATTGCTGGAGGGTATAAATGGCAATTTATTTAGATTCACATAATGTACAGATCCTGAAAAAACTCTTGTGTGACATCTTTATTTCAGTGTCAAACTGACTTGACAAATTCCCAACACAGCCAAGAAGGAATCAATTAGGCATGTGAAAAGTGCCGCTGAGACTCTTTAATATCACCTATTTTTAGTCTCATTAAAACACAGTCTTATACTGGTAGATCACCCCAGTGTTTTTTTGTTTTTTTTGTTTGTTTTTTAACAAACTAAAACTTCCTCCAACCTATTATCTTTTGGCATATGCATGGAAACCCTGCTATTATAAAGCACTAACATTTACCCAGTATGATTTATGTCCTTGTTCCATGCCATTATTCACTGATTAAAATGCATCAGTGCACAGAGCTATTGTGATCTGTTTCAGTTTGACATACTCATAGCATATTTTGGCAGTATTTTATTACACTATATTATGCCAGAAGCATCCCTGACACAACAGATGCTACATGTTCTTACCATGCCTGATTGAAACATAACAATTTACACTGGTTGCGTTATCTCACATCCTTTACCTCCTCTTCTCATTCTCATTATCAGATTCTTGTCAACCTTTTTAGCACGAATACAAAATTAGCTCTGCAGTGGCTTTTATGTCATGGCAACTGTGTTTGCAGAGATAAATGTAATGGGTTGAGCTGTTTAGATCAATATTCTGTGGTAACCAGCGGCAAGCAGTGTTTGAGGAAAATGTTCCCTTCAACCAAAATCAAAACAAAGTGCCCCTGGTCAAGGTCTACTACACCAAGACAACATCTTGATGGGTATTTTAAGGAGGCAGTCTAAGAAGTCCAAGAAGTCTTGCTGAATTTAAAAGCTTAATCGAAAATGTGTGTGGTTAAGGGCAATGAAGAAGATGACATATTACAACACTTCATTTTTCTTGAAAGGCAAATAGCTAGTGAAATGGTAGCTAAAAGAGAAAGAAAGAGGCAGTTTTTCTGACACATTTAATAGATAAGTGTTGGGCTATTCTATGTTTTCTTTCAACCTCATGAAAAACAAAAAACAGCACTGGGTTTGTTTGTTTCTCTGTACTTTCTGAATTCCTTAACCCATCTCCAGCATACAGCCCAAAGCCCATTCACTACTATACATATACATATACACACACACACACACAGACACACGCACACACACACACACACACACACATATATATATATATATATATAAACCTTCAAAAAGACAGTAGATTGCATAATAGATTGCAGAAAATAAGCTGCAGTATCTATACCTATGATAATAAAGAAAAGTGTCATTCAGGTCAAGGGTATGGCTGACTTGTGTATTTCTGTGTAGTTGCATGGCTATGTGGATGGCAATATAGGTCATTTTTCAGACTGAATTTTTCAGACTAGATCGATTTTCATGACATTTATGGTCCGTGGAAGAAGACACCAAGTGACATTTTTAATCTCCTTGTGAGATTCACATTTATAGTTTTGAGTGAAATGTGTCAGATGGATTGCCATGAAATGTTGACAGCTTTGCCCCTTTTAAATTAAATAGTAATAACTTAGGCATTCCCATTACCTTTCATCAAGTGTCATCATCAGGTCAAAACTTTAGATCCTCCAAAAGTGGTTTAAGATGCCGCTTATCTGGGTCCAAGTCATAGGGGTAGCAGTACAAGCAGAGATGCTCAGACTTCCCTCTCCCCAGCCACCTCCTCCAGCTCTTCTGGTGGGACACCAAGGTATTCCCAAGCCAGCCAAGAGACATAATATAGATATATATATATATATAGCTATTGCCAACATATTGTATATTCTCTGTTTATGGAGTGGCAATATCAGTGAGAGAGCATGCAGTGACGAATGAGAGGATTTTTAAATCTCTGTTCCACATTTTGGCTCTAGCCCCCAATACCGCCTTTCTCCTTACCAATCGCCTTACTCTTTCTCTACTGCCCTGATGCAGATGATGATTAATTCCCAATCAAATAATGAATAATGGTCTGTGGCTCCAGATTAAGCCGTCAGTTATATGCTATTTTGTGAAGGGAGTCATCAAATGTCCTAACATAAGAATCTCCTCTTCCCAATCTGTTCTGCCTGCCAAAAAAGAAAGCATGGCAGGTATTGAACATGTTAAATGCAATCAATAATGTACAACTTTTTTTTTTTCTAGCAGACTACTGACTCCACAAAGGACTTCGAGGGACACATTCATTCTCAGGTGCTGCAGTCAATCTAATTTCCATTTGCTGTTGTTTGACATTGATTTTACTCAGGCCCTCGGCGGTGATGCTATACGCTTCAGTGGATTTTCTGTGAGACCACTGAGGTGTAAAGCAAAATATCCTATTGACTCAGTTCCTTCATAGAATAGTAATACTGCTTTTTCATTCTTGATGCCACATAGCGCCAGTAGGTTATAAGCAATATCTGCTGATGTGATTGTGACTGCTGATCTCCCTAGTGGTAGATGGCAGACTTTTCACTTTTTATATTCACCTCTTTAACCCAAAAAAAGATGTTTCAAGTGTCAATCTGCAGGTATCATTGTCTCTCCCTCTAGGGAGTTATAGCAAAAGAAGTAATCCCTCAGGTTTTTGTGACCTTTGCCTATGACATCTTTACTAAAATTTTTATAATACCTACATTCTTCACTGATGTCCTAAACGTCAGACCTCTTTAAAAACATCTGGGCATAATAACAAGAATCAAAAATATTATGTTTAATAGTCTCTGGTATTCTGTACTCTAACATCATCTCTCACCTTTAGCTGAAGTAGTCAGGCAGAAAAGTTAATTTTAACAGTTAAAACCAGTGATCTTAATGTCTGTGGCTGAGGAACTGGATGCTGTCTGGTGTGTGAAGTGTTCCTGTCAAGGACATTAGCATATCACTCACATCAATTTCACAGTTTCTTTCCAAGTCAAGAAATCCAAAATGAATGTGAGTGTAGCTTCCTAATGTTTGACGAGGAGTGTTTTGAATTCAAATGGCGTGAGGGAAAAATAGGTTATGATGTGCCTGTTTGCCTGTGATTGGGCTGGGATATTATTTCTGTAATGGATTAATCACATGTTCTATAAAATGCATATACTGTATGTAAAAGATGGACATGATGTCACACATTGGTTTGTGAAACTGCATTTTGAAGCCTTTGCTTGAGCATTTTGGCCATTGTCAGTCACAAGGTTTCCATGACCTACTTGGAATCCTGGTATTGTCTGCTTTACTCTAAAGAAAGCCAGAAGGTGCCTCCATAGTGTAGCGGTTAGCACATTTGCTTGGTAATCATACAGTTGCTGGTTTGATTCCAATCCCTTTCAGGGTTGTGTCAGGAAGGGCATCAGGTGTAAAACTCTGCCAAATGAAACATGTGGTGACCCCTTGTGACAAGGGAGCAGCCAAAAGTACCTTCTTACTCTAAATAAATCCAGAAGTTACAAAGTGAACCTCATGCTGTACCCCATAATAGCCTTGGCTGGCTGGCAAGTTTCTATGTTGCCTGTGTATATAAACAGTTTTGTATCCAGTTTTTAATGTATTTAAATAATGCAGTTTGAATAAACACTTAACAAGAAATCAGGAATAAAAAAGCGGAAATGTGTCAGTTAAATATTTTGCAATATTTTAAGTTTTTACGCCCAAGTCACATCAAATGCTCTGGCCACTAGTCACCTACAGTATGTTTAGCTTGTTGTTCGACCTCAGGTGGCAACATGCCCGGTGTGAAGTGTCCACATCTATTTACTGTAAAACTTTGTGAAAGGATTTGAGGAGTCATTGAAGCTCACCTCTGACTGATGACAGTCATATTGAGGTGAGTTGCTGAGGATATCCTGAACTTTTCTTTCTATTGGGAATAAATAAGCATGTTTATGCATGTTTTCTTATGTTAGAGTCTTGACTTAAGTTCTGGAGATGAGACTTCTGGTGAGGAGGAAGAGGATGAGGTGGAGATGAGGGAGGAGAGAAGAAGAAGAGGAGGAGAGAGAGATCACGAGAAACAGATGGTGAAAATATACAAATATACAAATATACAAATGGGTCATATATAGTTTGAAAGAGTAATTTGTGACCTTTAACATAAAACTAACTAATAACTGACACATTTCAATAGTTTTTTCTAACTAAATTTAGATGTTTAGAGTTTTCATCAGATTTTCCCTTTCTTTCTGACTTCTCAGGAATCTGGAGCATTCTAAAGAATTCTGTTGGGGTGCAGAGGGTTAAATAACACTCGAAACTTCCAATTAAGAACATAAAATTAATGGGAAAGTGTTTACCAAGGTTAAAAATCAGGCGAGCAGGAGGATTATTTTCTCATGGATTTCTTTACAGTCTGACTTCTTTTTACAACCAGTGGAGGTGCCCCCTGCTGGAAATTATAAACAATGCTGGTTTACAGTACTTCTGCATTGGCGTCACTTTTCCCACCCAAAAGTATGTCCATCATTTACATACAGTCTATAGCCACACTGTCACACATTCACTGACCCTTCAGAGGTGCATGTGAGAATATAAATGTCGGATGCAGTTGGATGAGGCATTAAACGGTCTTTATCCTGGCAGCTCCCTAGTACAAAATCCATCTGATGTTCATTGGCGCCCCTGTGAGAATAGTGAAGGTAATTATCTAGAAATTCATAACGACCAAGTGCCACTATGTGTCCTGCCTCCTGCATGCTCTATGCAGGAAGCACACTCATCTAAACCAAACAGAGTCTTTCCAGCAGTGAGAATGTGTCTGAAACAGAATATCTCCTGTTGTGTGCTACATGAGTGAAATGGACAATGTCCCAACCTGAGACTCCCATTGCTGTCTGGGGTTCATGTATGAAAATGACTTAAGATAAAACATCACAGAACAGTGAAAATGCTCCTGAGCATGGCATGGTCTGGAAATGAGCCCCAGATCCAAAGATATTAAGCTTCCTAAGTGGTGGCGCTTGATTTACGACACTTTATGAGTTCCTGCTGGCATCAGCTTTGTATCCTGGATATAGATACCATTTTAGAGCCAACAGCTGACCTCGTAATCAATATCTCTGTTGATTTAGTTTCATCTAGTTTGAACTTAAGGTGCAAGTTGCTAATTTACAGCACCACACTACAGCAGCACCACTGTCACGAAACACTTTAATCAGTGTTGTTATTGTTCTGTGTTTCTAGCAACTACCGCCTGTAGTGCTCCCTCACGCAGTGAGTGTGATTTATGCTGTCACAGTTTGGTTCATTTTGCACTTCATAATTTGACTGAAGCATTCTTTGTTTTCTCCATAACTCAATGGCAGATGCACTCTAAAAGTTGCTGTAGCTGCTGCACTGCAATGAAAGGGAACACGAAACAGCATCCTTTTGTAATTGCCTACAGTGTGTATCTCTCTCTGTTTTGCTTTGAAATGTGCTGGAAAACAGGCAGTGTTTTAAATAAAACAGCATCTCTGGCAGTGCAGTCCATTAAGACATTTTCATAACTGTTAATCTAATAAATTCAGTTGAACATTCATTTTTGAATTGGGATCAGAGGAGATGTAACCTTCTATTGGGCAGACAGACGCAAAGAAAAGGGCTTTCTCAAGGGAGGGGGATGTCTAGCAAAAATCGCCGCATGCATTATGGATCAGCGCACACACACACTGGCACACACAAAGGCTGCTGCATCAGGCCTTGTGGGACAGTCTGTGGCAGAAGTCTAAGGGGTTTGAGGCATAGGCTAATCAAAACCAGAAATGACCATGTTTTAATCACAGACTCTGATGTAAGGTTGAGCCATCTGGGGCAAAAAAAAAGATGTTTTTGTTCCAGATGGTCTTTTCAATTATAATTTTTCCAATGAATCTTTTCCTTTGGATGTGGTTGTTCTTCTGTGATGCTTTATTTCATTCTATGATTAAAATGATTCGGTTCTGTAGAATCTAAATAAGAGTCTTCTGTGCAACAAAGCGTAAATATTCACTCTGCTGAACAAGTACAGAGGCCGAGTACCCACGCTTAGTCATCCATATGCTTGACTTGACTTAACTATTTCTATCTATGATGAAAACTGAAGATGTCTCATGAACCAGGATATTGTAAAATGATGCTTTTCAGTGTGTAGAGCAAGATCTGTCACTTCTGGGCTCTCTGTCCCACCTCAAAATCTCACTGAGACCGACATCTCAGAAGAGCCCTTTCAACTTGAATCTAAGATGAGAGGATATCAAGAGAATGTGCCACACCTGCTCATATAAAAATGTATAACTTCAAGCCATTTGCAGCTAGAAAACCAATTTCTGTCATGCTGAAAACTGTGTAATAAAGTTGACAAATGCACACTGCGGTACCAGTGAATCCATTTGTTGATGTAATTTACTATGGGAATAATGAAACTTGTTGACTCATGAATTTATCATTATAGCAGACATGCATAGCAGAGAACCATTAAGCTATATAATACATGTGTTGGGGAAATGAAGAGGAAATTCCTCAGAACATGAGCAATGGTGGAAAAACAGGAAAATGTCTTTCATAAGGTTTGTACAGCATTTTAACTTTAATGGGAGTAGTGTATTAACCCCACCTGGGTTCCTACTGAAAACAAGATTTTGAGATTTTTTGATGTGATGGTGCAAGTCATGTTTGTCTCATGATTTGAAGTGGCTTTTTTTAAGCAGCTGTAACTTGATTTCACAACAGCCACTACAGGAAAAAGATTAATAGAAGCAAAATAATCCTTAACCTGACCCTACCATCCAAATGTTGCAGCAAAAATCAAGACTCATCAGACCAGGTGACAAACTAGTGTCCAGTTTTGGTGAATTGTAGCCTCAGTTTCTTGTTCTTAGCTGACAGGAGTGGCACCCAGTGTGGTCTTCTGCTGCTGTAGCCCATCTGCTTCAATGTTCAATGTGTTGTACATTCAGAGATGCTCTTCTGCATACCTTAATGAGTGGTTATTTGAGTTACTGTTGCCTTCCTGTCAGCCCAAAGCAATCTGGCTATTCTCCTCTGACCTCTGACATCAAAAAGGCATTTTCAACCAGAGAACTGCCACTCGCTGGATATTTTCTCTTTTTCGGACCATTCTCTGTAAACCCTGGAGATGGTTGTGTGGGGAAATCCCAGTAGATCAGCAGTTTCTGAAATACTCACACAAGCCAGTCTGACACCAACAACCATGCCATGTTCAAAGTCCCTTATATCACCTTTCTTCCCCATTCTGATGCTCAGTTTTAACTTCAGCAGATTATGTTGTGTACCTAATGAAGTGACCAGTGTATATGACACAGCTTTCCACAAGACACTTACCCACAGAAAATAAATTTGTGAACTTTAAAGTTACCCATCTGCTTCTCACACACATCAGTGCTAATTAAAATCTCAAGCCACAGCCACACAGTGTACTAGCTTTTAGTGTAAGCTGGCTGCAAGACATCTGAAAGTAATAACAGGCCATAGCACCTTCCACCCAAATTATGCTGTGATTAAAAATTCCCAGAAGAAAGTCATCACAGATTTCTTTACTGACTATTGAGTTAAGAAGTGTTTTCGCAGAGGGATGAACTCTCACAGCAAACAAGCTTAAAAAAAATTAACAGCTGCTGTAGCTTTAGGATCCAATTATGCTCACCCTCAAATGCTCTGAGGTGCTGATAATAACACAGTATGCAAAAGGAAAAAAAGGGGGGAAAAAGTGTTAAGTCTCATCATCTGCTACAGTAGATACATGTTTGAGCAGGAGTCTGCAAGGCAGGTAGGAAAAGTCATACAAATTCTCCCAAATTATAAAACTGAGTTTGAATAACATTGTAGGGTATTTACAGGATAAATAATTGCTCAGATATCTGCAGTGATGATTGCACTTGATTAAGTAGTACATCACTATAATTGATCTTTGGCAGATATTAAAACAATAATCTTCAAAGGTACAGCACATGCTTATTGTCTTATTAGACAGTCATTTAAAATGGATGCACCATATGGTAAGTCAACTCCTACATGCACTGTCTTCCTCTGGTGTATGTTCGGGTTCCAGGTGAAATTATACCTTTTTAGATGAGTCCTCTTTTGTTTTTGTTACTGGCACTGATGGCTTTTGGATGAGTGTATGGTGGGCTTTTCTTCTAACAACAGATATGGATGTTCATGAATAGAATAAAATGTGTATATATAGACACATATGAATATGTAACTTGGCTTCTGGCATTCATGCAGATCAGTGAAAACACATTCATAATTTAAGGCCTGTGATTAGATCATTCTTACATCTTTTAACTTGATCCACAGAAACAATCTTAATTTCTCTCGTTTTCTTTTTTTGGTGAGGGTGGAGCAGAATATGGCATCCAGAAGGGAAACCTCTTCTGCTCATGCATAATTTAAAAGGCTCGATTTAGAACAAACTGCTGAGTTGTCCTATTTATGATTCATGGAAGTATGGAGCACTATTTGATTTTGGGTTCAGCAAATAGACAGAAAGCTTGCCCACGGGGATGTGCTATTCTCGAAACAATGTCTGCAGGTACCATCACGCTGGTAAAAGTTTGGCTTGGTCCTTGACAGCTGGCTACATATTAACAGTGTGTTCTCTCAGTCGCAGTGAATTAGAAGTGAACAGCCTTCAGCTCTAATCCATTTAATGGCAATAAATGGAAGTTTACCACATTTAGAATGTGCTATAAAGCATAGGTTTCAGCAGTGGATCCACCAACTAAAATTACTGTTAATGTGCTCATAAACTGGTAAATCATTGTGCATGTAGATAATTATCATTAGTCCTCTTCTTCTTCTTTTTGCTCCTCTCTTCAGGAGTCGCCACAGCAGATCATCTGCCTCCATCTCACCCTATCCCTTGCATCCTCTTCTGTCACACCAATCCTCTACATGTCCTCCTTCACTACATCCATGAAGCAACTCTGTGGTGTTCCCTTTTTACTCCTGCCTGGCAGCTCCATCTTCAACATCCTTTGCCCAGTATATCCACTATCCCTCCTCTACACATGTCTTGCTAGTTAATGCAAAATGTTTGGCATGAGCATATATTCTATAGTACTTGGTTTCCTCATACCTACCTACAAAAAAGCACTATATATTCCTTCAGGCACCAACTTCAGCTTATTTCAGTGTATGTCAGTGACAACCCAGGTATTGCAAATCCTGTACCAGTTGAAGGGATGGTATATTTTGTCATCATCTTCTCCTGGTCCCATAAAACAAAGATATAACTGCTTAATCAGTGAGAAATAACTTAAGCCAAAAATGGAAGATAAATGAGAGACACGTCCTTTGTGATTTTAGAAGGACCGGACAAACAAGGGATGGAAAATCCAATTGGTGATCAACACAAAAACACCTGGAGGCTCTCCTATTTTCTCCACTGTGCTCAACAACAAGCTAGCAGGGGTAATACCAGACTCCATTTTCAGTAGAGAACACCTCATATAAAGAAAATGAAGAAAAAAGTAAGAGGCATATGAGGTGACAGCTATGGAATCGGGTAAGATATTACATCTGGTGCAACTGAGAGTAACTATACTTAAATGTTATAGCCAGCACTGAAATAGTATATGTTAAAGCATTTCTATTTTCATTTGATTTTTTTCCCCAGCAGGAATAGTAAGTGTAAAATATTGTCACATTTCAGTAAAATGCAGCTGTTCGAATGTATGCAGGACCTCCAGTCTCAGCTCATTTGCATACATTGTACCTGGCTAGGTTTTTAAGGCACAACACAAGCACAAAGCAAACCTAGTTAAACAAGCACTATAACTGAAACAACAAATAGTAATTAAAACAACTACTTATGCACACCTCTTGAGATTTTTCCATTGATTAACCACATGTAGGGCAGGTGTTGGTTTTTATATTGTCTTCAAGTCTTTCTTTTGATGTAAGGGCTTTGGAGTGAAACTTGCTACTTTGCAGCACATAATAACAAACATGATTTGTTATCACCGCTGAGATCTGGTCATCATGCGCTTATTGTTGCCTAACTTGAACAGAGTCTTAGGAATTCACAAAATGTTCTTAGCTCAGACTGTAAGAGGAATAAGAATTACTTACATGTAAACACATTACAAAGGGCTGGTGCTTTCTGTAGGTGGTATAATGCTGTCAGTATGCTTTTGCTTTAAATGTAGTCCTGCTTGTGGACCCTCTCCTCGCGATGCCAGACATAAAATTGGTGTAGTCAGGATTAGTGAAGCTTAACATGTTGCTTTCTCCCTGGAGATGTTTGATAGAACAAAGCCAGTCCCCTGTTAAATGACACAATAAAAAAAATCCTCCAGGATTTCACTTCTTTCAGTGCTTCCTCAATAGTCTGAATCTTCCATCTCATCTGTGTTTTTATTATAAAATAACGCACCCTGAATGGTAAAATGAGAAGACATGGCAATATTGGCTTCCTGCTTAAACAGCTACAGCTAGCCTGGTTCCGTCCATATAGATAAAAATACACCCATGCTGATGACATATAACATGTTAACAAGTAGTGAGCTTAATAGGTGGTGATAGGTGTTGTTTTTTTCTTTTTTTTTCTTTGGACAGGGCTTGCAGTCTCCCCTTGTTTCATCCCTAAAAATTACCTTCTCATACCACCAAACTGCATCCTCAGTTATATTTTAAAATTAACATATTGTGTTTCCATCAAAAGTTTGGGGAGTGTGTATTTTTTACTTAGTTTCTTATTATTTTTTGTGTTTTAGGTTTAGGCAACAAAGCGTCTTAGTTAAGTTTAGAAAAAGATAATGGTTTGGGTTCAAACAGACCCTTTCACAACAATAGCCACATTAGAAGCTTCTCTTCCATTTTCTGGGTTACCAGGGTGAGGAATCCCACCCTATTTAAGACACGGCTGGTTGCCTGATAAGGAGCAACAAAGGGTAAAACAAAGAAAAGGTATCTTGATTAGAAAGAGAATTTGTGATCCATCACAACACACGTGATCTGGGTCAAAATAAGTTGACCTTGTAAGGTAATTAGTGTGCACTTACACTGTATGGAGACGTAATTGTTAGGAAACAGGGCTGCCTGTTTCTTGTCATTAACATAAGCTAATTTCATTGCCTCTCGGCCCTTCCTGAAGATTGATGTTTAACAGACAGATACCATATGGGGTGGTAGGTATAACATGTACTCCTCATGATATTAAGTTATTTTTTTCAGTGCAACAAATTTGGACTAATTATACTTCATCTAGAAACAGACTTTGTGACAATGGTGATTATGTAGCTATGTGGCAATTTCATATTTTAATGTGTTGGATAAACAGTGTGCATCTTCTTTTGCTATTAGTTGACCTGTTCATTCATAATATTTACTGCATCTTTACTGCAACCTTTTCTGCTCCCATAATAGGTCAGTTATATCCCTTAAAGTTACAATCCCCTGCTGTCTGATTTATGGTGACTGTAAATAGCCGAATGTAAATGTTGACACAGAGTTAATTGCCACAGCCTCACAAATCACCTTCCACTGTGCTCTGTACCAATTAAAATCAGACATGTTACACAGGCAGTGGCAGCTAATGGCAGTATGATCTATATTACCAGCCGAGGCTCCTGTTGCATTGCCTTTTGGGGAAAAGCTGACAATCTAATTTAAGTGCTTTCAACTTCCTCCATCTTGAGGTGACTATAAATTTATTGCTACCTTTCATCAAGCGGCAACCAGCATATGTCACACCTTAATTGTACTTTTGGGTTGTTTTACCTTTTCATAACATGTTTTTTTCCCCCTTTGTTGCAAAATATATTACTGTATTTATTGCAATAAAGTGTATCATTTTTGTGAAACCTATAGAGTAGCAACTAGTAAATAGAGAGAGTTGAATCAGAGAGAGTCTTCTTGAGGTAAATGAAAGGATCCCATTTAGGATCATGGGAACCCCAATCATTTCAAATTTATATATATATATATGTGTGTGTGTGTGTGTGTGTGTGTGTGTGTGTGTGTGCGTGGGTGTTTGTATAATATGCCTTGAATAAGACATGAAGTAGGGATAAACCACAGCTTAAGTGTAAAATACGCCATTCTTACATAAAGTGCTTTTATGTAAAGTAGCAATGTGGCAATTTCATATTAGTTAAAGGGATGCATGTTAAAAATAGGAGAATAAAGAATAACGTGGTTCCACTTTCATATTTCTTTCATCTCTCCATAATTAACTCACATAGGAAATTCAAATGGAATTGGATTGGGGGGGTTAATCTAATGAAAATGATGATGATGAATGACAGATGCACATCCCTTTTTCTTGAGGGATGACGAACATGAGCGAGCCTAGGTGGGAAGTAGTCTCGGGGAGGAGGAAGAGTAACCGCTGGCTGTGACAGTGACAGTTGCTTCTCTCCTCGATCCCCTCCTTCAACTTCATCATCATCAGCAGCAGCAGCAGCATCATCATCATCACCATCATCATCATCATCATCATCACCCGCCTCAGCAACAGCAGCTTCAGCTTCATCAGAGGCAGTGTGGAGAACGAATAGCCAAGGCAGCACGCATCTTTAAAAGGTGCTCCACTTGAGGGGGACGATGGGGAAATGGCAGTTGCAGATGAGCGAACGTAAGGACCAAGAAATCCGACAAAATCTTCTTTTATGACAAAAACCCGGATCTGTGCACTAATAGGAACTATTTAAAGAACAAAAGGTAAGACGTTAAGCCGTAATATATTTCTCTCTACACTAAGTTGACATAGGAGCTTGTTAAAATACAGGTATCAGCATGTATACATACATTTAACCTGGTTTTAACTAGATGGAATAACATGGAAAAAGGTGGCATTTAAGATGGTCTTCTAAATAATTACCGGGCTGAAAACATGTTCTTCTCAAATTATTCGTACATCGGTGGAAAATAAATGGTTTTAATTGGTTTGGCCAGCTGAAAATGCAATGTTAAGTAATCGTTGCTCTGCAGGTGCTAAAAAGCATTGTTTTAAGCGTTCTTTCGGTTTTCAGTACCTTTAATACATATAACTGTCGTTAATTATCAGCAATGAAGTTATATTCATCTATATTTCAGAAAGGAGGAGCAAGAGGAGGGGAGAGACGGCAAATAAGAGTATCTATCTGCCCCCTTGTGGTTTTGATCCGTGCTGTGTATTACCAAAATCAATGCTGCAGTAATAATAAATTTGAGAGTAAAAAAAAGCATCAATAGTATTGCTTTATGCTCCCAATATCTGCAGGGTTTACCTTTTAAATGTAATTTTATAATTAAATAACTATTTTCAGGGATCGGCTCTTTAAACCAAATCCCTGTGCTGTTAAAAAACAAAACAGAAATATCTCAAGGCTGAAAGAACCATTCAAACTCGTTGCCACCATTTAACCCTTTCACACACACTCCTTTATACAGGATTTGCTTATTTATGGTGTGCAGTTCCATTCAGCTCATAAGTGGCCCACATTCATGTATCATCCCCTGGTGGATCCATGTTATGTAATTTCATCCCCATCAGACTGCATCAGCCTCAGAATGTTTTTGCTGCTTGGCTTATATGAGCTCACATGGGATATACATAACCTGTATACACAGAAGTAATGTAACATGAGTGTAAAACTAGGTAGGGATGAGGTGATAAGAGTTGGATTTTTTTTGTATGTGTGTGTATCAGCACGTGTATATTTTAGATGTGAGTGTGGGATTTGGATACTGAGAGATGAATTATGCAAACAGAGAGACCTCTAAACTGGGGGGTGGGAATAAATAAAACAAATATTTGAATGCATTTTGTTTGCTATTACACTGTAATGGTTTTCACTTTATTTTTCAGATTACCCCATTTGACGCCTAGGAAACATGGATGTATCTTCATCTTCACTTCAGTACGGATCAAAAAAGCGGGTTAAGATCCACCCAAACACAGTGACAGTGAAATATGCCACTCACTTCCCTCAGCCTGGCGATGAGGGGTATGATGATGCACCCTCTTTTGAGGACTTTGGCGCCTTTGCGGAAGCAAATGTGGGAAAGAGACTGGTGTCAGACAGCAAAGGTGGCAGGACTTTCTTTGGAACCATGGAGACCCAACCTAAGCAGCCAAGTGTGCAAAGAGACAAGGGCGTTGAGGGGCAGCTGGCTAGCTTCGGTGAGGCGAATGTGTTGGCCTCCAGGGTGACCTGGATGGCCTTGTTTGGTGCAGCGGTGGCTCATGGTTGTGTGGCACTGATTACTCGTTTAGCAGCTGACCGCTCTAAAGTTCCCTCTCTTGAGCTGCTCTTCATCCGCTCTGTGATCCAAGTGCTGTCCATCCTGGTGGTCTTCTACTACCATGAGGCCCCATTTGGCCCTAAGGGCTATCGACTTCGTCTCTTCTTTTACGGTGTCTGCAACGTAATCTCAATCACCTGCGCCTACACATCCTTTGCCATAGTACCACCCAGCAATGGCACTATCATGTGGCGTGCCTCCACCACAGTTTTCAGTGCAATACTAGCCTTCCTGCTGCTGGATGAGAGGCTGGGCTACACAGATGTGGTCACGGTGGTAGGAAGCGTGTTCGGTCTGTGCCTGGTTATGGTGCCAAATGTAGCAGATGAGGAGAAGTCCAGGCTGGGGTTTTGGAAGGAGGCCTTTGGCTACACAATGACCGTGATGGCCGGCTTGACTGCTGCCCTCTCCATGATCGTCTACAGGGCCATTAAGGAGCGCGTCAGCATGTGGACGGCACTCTTCACCTTCGGCTGGACGGGCACAGTTTGGGGAGCCTCCACCATGTTTATCATGCAGGAGCCCATCATTCCTCTGGATGCGGAGACCTGGGGCTATTTAATTGGGATTTGTATCTGCTCCACTGTGGCATTTCTCGGAGTCTACTATGCTCTAAATAAGTTTCATCCAGCCTTAGTTAGCACCGTGCAGCACCTAGAGATCGTGGTTGCTATATTTCTCCAGCTTATCGTTCTGAGGATGATCCCCTCTGTCTATGACGTCATTGGGGGCCTAGTCATCATGATTAGTGTGTTCACTCTCACAGGAGTCAAGCTATACAGGGTGAGCAGAGCCATTCGGCAGGATTATCAAGAGATCCTGGACTCGCCCATCAAATGAATTTAGATGTCAGTCTAATTGTTTACAATGTTGCTTGGTTGTGCAATTTAAAGAATGTCTGGATCGTCATCTGATGATTTTGTATTGTTGTGTTGTCAAACGAGTGCCAGTTGTGTAACTAATGTCTTAATATTTGTGTGTGAAATAAAAGACAAATGCAACATGGTGACCAGTTTCCCCCAGTAGTACTGCTTTAATGTATAATTAATTGTGTGATTGATCAAAATGTCCAAAAAAATATAGAAATCATTTAATTTGTGTGCTTTATCGCGCTCCAACATTTAAAATCAAATTGACCATATGGGATCTGGTCTTGTGAATGTCAGTGTAAAATCAGCAAGGTGTGGTGTATCTCTGTAAATGTCAGCCCAGAAATGGTTCATATTACATAAAAGGAACGAAATAAGAACGTTAAATACCATCTACTTTTTAAAAAATAACTGTTACTGATTTTTGTAGCCTTAATTTGATGCTTACCAGGACAGTGCCATTTCTTCAAACAAAATGCCATTACATATGAGCCAGCAAAGATGCAAAGTAGAATATGTCCGTTATATGATAGGATGCAGGCTCTATTATGTGAAGCACATGTGAGATTGTTCTTATTAAATTTAAATTTAACATTACAAATAGATACGAATTTATTGGAGATCAAATGTTACTTTGAATAATGAAAAAGTATTCTCTATAATTCCTTATATGATTTTCTCACAGTAATATTCTGTGCGCAAACTGCTCCTTTCAGTGGTTTGTTTTTCCTGCTGCCGCTCACATATGTCCTGGCTCCATCAGCTAGTTGACATTTAACACTGCCAGTTATAACCCTGGATATTGCTTCTGTTTACTTTCAGATGCATATCAAACTAATGCCCAGAGGAAGGTGCAGTGTATTGAATTAAAGTCCCCTTTAACAAAGTGAGACCATCTGGTTTTTCTGTAGTGGATGATTCAGTGTCTCACCAGTGACGTCTCCTTTCTCTGTTGAAAACCAAGCCCACTCGAGCTCCGCGTTACCCCCAAGGCAAGGCAACAGTGATGAAATGAAATAACGACAAAATGAGGATGCAGAGTGAATGAAAAGAGGGTATGATGCTTGCTCACAACTGACACAAATGCATGATTCACTAACAGCCCAGCAGGTGGCATTCGGGATCCACTTCAATTCTTAGACAGCAATCTGCAAGAGCTATCAGATTTACTTTTACTTTAGAAATCTATGAAGCGATTTTGTGGTACATCCAGTAGAGATAGGAGCAGATTTGTGGGATAGGTTTATCTGATTATGTGATTAAACTACAAGCTACATTCGTTTACAGCTAAAATGTGTACAAAAACTTTCTGATGAACTGATGAAAACACATTCCACCACTCCATATTTTGTTTGAAATATTTGTATCGTTAATGTTTTAAATTCAAGCTTAAAAAGTGAATAAAAGTATATGTGGGGTTTACAATCCACTATACAGGCAGTATTATAGTCTTGTTTTGAGATGGGGTTTTGGGAGCAGATCACAGAATACATGTAGGGCAGGCCCATCTGTTTGAGCAGGAAACAGATTGCATCCTGCAGCGAGTTGCACAGCCTTCCAAATTACTCTGCAACTCTCTTCACCGCATACATGTTTATTGGATGTATCATCATTTCCCAGGAGGAGCCTGAATGGGATTTGATGACGAGTTATTTTATGTACATTAACGTTTGTGTGTTGCATGATGCAGGTGACTGGACATTTCTCTGAAATGCTTATAACTGCGGTTTTCATATACTAAACATACCTATACACCATTTAAGGATATACTTGCTGAAGCACTGTAAACTTGCACCAAATACTGACAACTGTAGCAAAGTATCATGAGTTAGGGAGAGAAGATGCTCTTTGTTTTCAATTTTACGAGCCTAAATTATAGTTCGAGTCTTGTGCTAAACTCACTACTCATCTTTCTTTTGGACACCACACCATTAATCAATAATAATAATAAGCAGACAGTTATAAGACTCCCTCCCTATCTCTCTTCTCATACACACGTTTACTGATGGTAGAGATTTGATCGATTCTTTACACGCATAGAGGCAAAAAACATGACGAATGCTTAAGGGAACGCTAAGCATCAGCAGCTGCAGTGTGGAATTGACTGACAGCATCATTGTCCAATCACAGAGAGAGACAATTCTTTTTCAGCCAATCGCGTGGGAGCGGGCGGGACCTGGGGTGGCGGCTGGGGTGGGGGGGCTCTGAACTATACTTGTGTAGCTGCGGCTAGTTAGCCTAGCCGTGCTGCTGAGCAATGACATGCTTTGATGCAGAAATGCTATTCCAACGGGGCACAGCGTCTAAGCAGCTAGGCTAGCTTCTTGGAGTGGAAAAAACCGGCTGCTAGCTAGGATTCTGGATGCCATTTGCGTGCATCTTGACCTGCTGTGTGTAACGCTTCAGCATATTAAGTATTTTCCAAAAGGACATAAGAAGAGGTGGCCGTCAGCAATCAGGTAAGACGTGGTATGACTGAGCAAGGTATGAATCCGAGCTGCCGCTTACGGTGAAGCTATGTGATACAGACTGCCGCACTAACGTTTCTCACGGGAGCTTCAGACTAGTTTCTGCTCCCCTTGAATCCAGCGTTAAAGCTCACGCAAGCTAACAGCTAAATATTAACCCAGACAAAAAAAAAAAAAAAAAAGAAACAGCCTGCCGTCTTGCCAGCATGGCCAAGATACTGTTACCCAGCTGGCAGACGGTTAGTTTGGCTGTACAGCATTTTGGGGGATTTTCTTAGCCAGGTTAATGTTAGCCGCTTTAGCGTGGCACGCTGTCAAGCTCAAGTTATAATGTAAAAGCTCAAATATAACTGCTGCACACCTATATATCCAGACTCCATTTCGTTCACGCAGGCACCACGTAAACACTTTTATTTCTAGGACTGAAAATTCAGAGGACGCCTTAACTGAAGCCACAGTGATGTTGAACCGTTTAATGTCAATTGCAGTTTAGAATTTCCTGCATTCACAGTCTTGTTGGATTTTTCAGATTCTTATTATATCTCAAGATGAAGTTTTTTTTCATTGTGTACTGAGTTGACCCCGCTTGGTCACAATCACGATGGAGGCGTTCACCAATGTTGGGTTTTGATTCCCTGTGCTTGCCTTAAAATAGACATAATTAGTTACAGCCAGTCCACCACCTCTTTATCTTCACCCCTTTGCATTGGCACTACTGATTGATTGATTTGGTATCTATTTATTTGGACCAGTAGTCCCAAACCCAAAAGTATTCTGTTACAGAGACTTAAAATGCAGGCAAAATCAGCAAATCTTCACATTGGGGATGTTTTTACTGGAAAGATGCCTTAATCAATTTTCAGATAAATATCTAACTCTATACTAAATGGGGAAAAATGCATGTGAGCCAGGTAGATCACTAAGAAGGATGTCACTGCACTCATTGCATGAAACCATTTCTGTTTTCAGGCAAGATTTTAGATAATTGCACACTCTGTTTATCTCCTAACATTGTTTCTACCTTACACAGCCCAAGCCAGACTAAATGTCATTCTTAGAAACACAATGGGGCAGTTCGTCTGTATAACTCTTGGCAAGCTCTTTTGGCATTTGTTTGTGTGCCCTTTAACAAAATTTGGTGCAACACTCAATAGATTATTACAGCTTGAGGATTTTACCTCCCAGGTATTCATTTGATGATATGTGGTTAATTATATCTGAATGATTTACAGGAGTACCATGCATGTCTTTTCAGCCAAATACTAGCAACTGGTAAATAGCTAGTACAGAATTACTCTGTAATTATTGTCACAAGTTAGGTTTCAGGGAGGTGAGAGGAGGAGGAGGTGGAGAGACACATTTGCTCTGCCGTCGCTCTCTTCTCAGTTGGAGTCACAGGGAGGGTAGCCGCAGCTTGCAGACATAGATGGTGATGTCGCGCTTATCAGCGTTTCGTACTTGAAGGCTGACATTTTATTTTCATGTCTGACACATGAAAACTGCAATTAGGCAATGAATTTTGAAAATTTGCACTTGTCAGCTGCCATGTCATGAGCTTCTGTGCAGGATTGAGGACTCTTCCTGAACTAAAGCATCCACTGTGATGTGGGTCTGTGTATTCCCGTCCTAGTCACAGATCCCACACTATACCATCACCCTGGTTTGGATGTTATGAAAGAAAAATCTTATGCGTATGAGGTGATGATCCTTCGTTTGTTTTTTTGTTTTTTCGTAAGATCATGCTGGCTATATGCTACCAGTGGCCTCCAGCAGCCAAATCTGTTCTCACAGCCTAGGAAAAAATACCAACTGTGCATTTCACAATAGCCAAAAATGAATGCGATTGCAATTTCCCTCATCATATGACGAGCTCTGAAATCTAGTTCGTAAATCTACTTCACTTTTGACTTCAAATGAAGTTGAGAAATGGGGATTTTTTTTTTCTTTTTTTCCGCAATTGTCTCTTTGCACGTTATCTCCCTAATCTCAGTTATTGCATACATTGTCTTCCATTTCCTCTTTTTCTTTTTTTTGCCTGACTGCTCATGCATGTTGATATGTTTGAACAGTAAATAACAAAGATATTTTTTTATATGTTAACTGTGACAACATGACAGAACAGCAGGTCCTGCTCCCTGTGCCCTGACAAAGGACGAAAAGGAGAGAATGAGGAATGCACTGACACCAAAAAAAAAGAGAGAGAAAGCTCTTTTTAGCTACTAAAGCAAAGTCATGCTAAAGCGAACTCATAAGGAAGTGCTCTGTTATTGTTTGGTGTGAAGAATAGGCTTCCCACTTCTGTAAAACTGTACTGTCCGGGCTTCATGCGGCCAGAAATTTGCTGTCATTTTTCATTCGGAGCAAGTGATTTGACTTCCTGATTTAGAGCAGGAGAAGTGTGCAGTTTCAGTGGTGTTTTTCTGTGTTAGTCCATTATGGTTCGGGGTTTTCTTTCAGTGGGTTTAGCAAAGTGATAATGAGGATGTATGTACTCTTGCAACCGCGACTCTCATTGTTATGACAGAAGTTGTTGCATACCACTGAATTAAAAAAAAAAAGAAAGCAATATTATCGTAATGAAAGAAATGTGGATTTCTTTAATGATGGAAGCAGACTTTTCAGGCACAGGCACATTGTCATTTTTTCTTGTGAATTTGTTAAACCAACAGTAGGCCCTTTCTTTAGATCTGCCTCAGTCTGCCACAATACTCTCTCCAGGGTTACCAACAGGAGCAAGAAAATGATGGTTCATGAGTGACTTCTAGCCCCCTAAGTTTTTCTTGTCATGTTCTTTTTGAAGATTCATGGCTCTATGCAAAAACATTCAGGCCTTCAAATTGGTCTTCGTATAGCTCCATTATAAGGTTACGTTCCAATTAAAACATCTTGCCTGCTAAATATTTTTGTAAATAATTAGATAAATAAGCACCAGTTTTCAGTGCTGTCTGTGGTCCGTTTGGTAGCAAGTAGGGATCTGTGATTGCTTGGATGTACCTCTGTGAATATATTTTAATATATCATCCCTGTCATCCAACCCTAGGAGCAAAGTTCAGTTTTATGTGACCGCAGTCTCGGTTAATAACATAGCTGTAACTACAACATGGTAAACACTTGTTTGATAATAATAATAAATCAAGCTAAATGCAGTTTATAACAGATCCTTTGACTGCAATCATGAGAAATCAAACTGTAAAACTGCAAGAATGAAATCCTACCAATCATCTGAGAAGCAGTCTGTTTGTCCAATCGGGTTTTTTGATCGGCCTCAAACAACTATTGATGTGTCAGTTATCGGTGAACTGTTGGCTTGGATTCCAGCTTCAGCATCTTAATCAAATCATTCTGATTTCTTAGTTTTTGTGTGCTGAAAACATCGACCATCCCATTAAAAATCAGTCTGTTGTGTTGCCTCCGACACATAAATGTGTTGTGTTGGATCTTTCGAAGGAGTTAGCAACATAAATGACAACTGATGTTTGACACCATTCCTCAGGGCGTGCCAAAGATGCCATACAAACACTGACTTAAAGTAAAAAGACATAAGGACGTACATTTTGCCATCAGATAATACCCTGAAAGAACAAATTTTCATGAAGAACAGTCCTGCCAGTGTTTGAAATGTGTGTAGGCTGCCTCATTTGGGCAGTACAGAGGTGAGCTTTTCTGTGGAAAATGTTTTCTTTCTTGTCTGTCTCCTATCAGAGACTGTGTAGATGTAAATTTGTGCAGACCCTAGATTTTTGTGGCATCACCATACAATCTGGTATACTTTCTGCTCTCAAGATGTTCATACACAAGTTCCAACACGTGGCCCTCCCTGACGTCTGCCCCACGTAGCTTGTTTAGCTCTATTGTGACAGCACCCTAGGGCTCATATTTGCCAGGATGCAGGAGCACTAAGAGGAAGCCGGTATCCATTTCATCTCTCTGACACGGCCTGTCTGGGATTATTATCCTGCAGTTTACAAATAATCTGTTATTTTGACTGCAACAGTATCTTTTTTTTTTTTTCTTTCCAGAAGGCTGCAGAGGGAACAAGGTATTCTGCTTCAGTGGCGACGTTAAATTTTATGTACATGATCTCTTACTGACTCTTAGTAGGTTTAGGTAGCATGACAATACCCAAAACCAAACCACGAACAGCTTTATTGTGCTGTAATACTGGATGTTGGAGATCCTTCTGCTTTGTAAACTTAGATTAGTCATTGGGAAATCCCCCGGAGCTGCTGGAGTCTGTGAGGTAATCTGAAAGTGTGTTTTACTGTTGCCTTGATCCAAGATTGCTTGGATGTGGCCATCATTGGTCCTGGTAGGCAGGCCAGCCAGAACAAGAACTGGCAACCTCAGGGTGTGGATGAAGAGGTGTAGGCTGCTCATATAGGTGGGGTCTAAGGAAATAGATTCTTTCTTACATAGAGGGATTAAGTTCTGGCAAGTATCTGCTTACAGATGGAATGAAAGTGTTCTCTTGGTGGATCCCCTCCTGCTAAGGCCAGCTGTAGACTATGCATTCACTGTAAATAATTTATTATAGTTGGGTAAAGTGTGACTGGTGTGTAATCTTGCAAATGGTTATTCAGTTATATTGCTTCTATGTTTAACCTGTCTTACAACATTACAGGCTTTCTACAAGTGCTTTGGTTAAGTAATTTGCTGTGATTTATGATAAGGAAGCTTTGATCAGGCTTTCAGGGCTGATAAAGATCAATGATTTACTTCATTTTGACAATCTTGGTTTCAGTATTTTTTTTCTTTTCTTTTTTTATTAACAAAAACCCACATGAGAGACTCTGAAAATCACCTTTGTCTCATGTCTCTGTCTTCCCTTTTCATTTCAGCAAAGTTTATGTGATCCTCTGAAGCAGTGTTTAGTAAGCGTCTTTATTCTGAAGCAGTGATTTAGACCTTGTTAAATTTGATTTTTTGCACCATCAAAACTCAGGCTTTGTTATAAGTGTACTTTTGTGCAGCTTAGACAAAGACTTTGGCACCCTGTTTGACATCTCGTCCTCTCAACCACAGAAAACAAGTCCCTTCACCAATGCTGTGCCATCTTTCCGTGGGCTAGACGGTAACAGCCAGACTGGTTGTGAATATCCAGCTGTAATGAATTGTAAAATGAAATGGGGAAGTGAAAACACTTTAGAGTAGAGTTACGTTTGTTAATTCTCTTTTTATGAACAGCTATTCTTATCACATGTAGCAGTGAATATCCTCTGATTATGGATGGATGCTTTTATTGGAATATGTTGGTTTGGTAATAGATTGCTGCTATAGATCTGAAAAAGGCATGGGCTCTGGTTTAAAGTGAGCAGCTTTATTGTAGTATTAGAGACATTTTTTTGTTTCCCAAAGCTTCATAAATACTCTTTTATAAGAGTGGTGCTACTCAATTTTGCATGAGACCTTCTGGGTAAATTGCTAAGCAACATTTCAAACAGTTGCATTTATGTGTGCCTCTCACATATTTGTTTAGAGTGTGAAGTGAGCGTTTTGATGTGAAGTTAGTCTAAAAGAAAGCTTGAAACTTTTGCTGTTGGTTGTTGCTATGAGAGTAAATCTCTGGCAGTTCTCAAAGGACATGAGCCATGGTCTATTTTAGGCCATTCCCAACTGCTGAGGGTGATCCCGAGGGCTGGATAACCAACTGCTTTCACACAGTCATGAGTGCAGCCTATATGCTTAGCCCAAAACACTGGAGGGCCCCTAATTCAATTTTAATACGATACTGGAACAATACAGTTTTCTAAAGTGGAAAATTATGTGATCTCTGAGCAGCACTGGTGCTAAAGTTTAAACTCATCCCACACTTCATCTTTGATCTCTTTAATGAGGTACATTACAGGCATCAGTGCAAAGATAAGTTATCTGAACTCATCTAAACTTGGGGGGTCAAGCCTGCTCTCTGTCAGCTTGCATCACTTTCCCATCATCCGGTCACCCTAGTGTCCACACTTCCTGTCTCACAGCTGGCCTGCCAAGTCTCCCATGACCCTTTGCTGCTATGCTGCTGTTTTGTTTAGAGAGAATCTGGGACATCTGGGATGAGCTGCACTCTCATGGGATTTCAGCTGCTGTAGTTCAGTGTGAAAAGGAGCACAAGGATGTATTCATCGGCCCATTGCCGTCCCGTACTGTCAGTTTTTGAGGCAGACCTGCCCTGTATCTAGAATGCACGTTTTGGTGTAAGTTGGAGGAAGTGTAGCAGTGCCAGAGGGGCTGAGTGAGCAGTGAGCAGAAAGAGCACATTCCAGAAGGCAGCGGAGCCCTGTGATTTTAGCAGGCTGTCACAGGGATTAGGTTACTCTGTCTGCCTCTGTGAGCTCATGCTGTTGCTGTCTCAGTGCCTCCGCAATCCTGCCAAGCAGTGGTACACTGTATGCTCCCACAGTGAGGATAGACAAGGATCCATAATTGTTCTCTTTGGCTTGTTTAGCTTACACAGTATCCATCTGTTGTGAGTTGATTTTTACAAAGAACTTCTCATATCACTTGGAGAAAAAAAAATGGAAATCAGTACCGTTTGGCTCTTTTCTACTCATGCATGTTTCCAGGAAAGCATCCCTATGAGATGCATTACCACATAGTCCACTAGGAGTGCTCTTTGACTGACTCTTCACTTGTGTTTTCCTTTTTCTCATGCAAAGACTCAAGAGGTTATGGCAGCAGCTGTAGGCTGCAGGATGTGGTGAAATTATGTCAGTGTTGTTTTATAGTAACATAAGAACTCACAAAGTTGCACTCTGCATCTTCATTACACCGCTGACTTGCAGTTGTTGCGGTTTGTGGTTTACACTTAACCCTCTTCAAATTTTATTGTGTATTTTTTTGACAATGCTAAAGGATTGCTGGCCTGTGCTTAATAAATACCGTGGTGATACGATTTTGGGTTAGTTGTATGTTGCTGATGGGAAACAGTTGTGACAAGAGTTGGTACTCTTGAGAACATGAGTGGTTCACTGATAGTAACACTGCTTGACCTTTCACTGGCCTGCTGTGACAGTAGATAATGTGGGGCCAGACTAACAGTTTGGTTTACAATACTGCATATTTGCATGACACAAATAGGCTCACTTTTTAAACCTGTATTCCGCTTTGTGGTAATACCCCCCACACAGAGTTCAGTCTTGTGCTGTTAGCTGTGAAGTGACAGCTTTTCAGCATAGACTCAACCAATTATTTGTGTATAAATTGCCACCAGACATGATTATTGTCAATTTTAGGAAGAATGTCAAAGAATCTTCCCAAATGTTTTCTGACACTTTTTGAGCAATTACTTGCTTAATCTAAATTACAATCCAGACTTTATTATTATTATTATTACTATTATCAGTAATTGAAGGGTTCTGCTGCTTTAATGTGCTGGAAAACCACTGAAAAGCTCTTACTGTGAGGAAACTACAAGAAGTTATTAATATAAAATATTAAGAGATTAACTTTTTTTTAAAAATTGTTTTCAGACCAGTTTTGAATGTTACGAGGGAGGATCAGTACATGGAAAGAGTAGCTGCAATGAGCAGGGAAAACCCTGCACTTACCACAGACCACCCGATCTGGCCACCTCTAACCATATCATGCAATCTAAGTGCCCTTGTTGACGACCACAAAGCTTGCACGTAAAGGTCCTGCTTTTGATTTATGCGTGGCACCCACGTTATTTTCAGAGTTCTTGGCTTCTTCAAAACATCTATACAACTAGTTACTCATTATGAATTCACAGGCTATTTGTCTGAGAGCAGTGAGACATTACATCATCACATTTGATAATGTTGTCCACAAAATATTTCCATATCAGCAGCCCTTGCCCTTTGCATTGGGTTTTTTTTTG